>PVJC01000400.1:0-57909 GCA_004026665.1 Murina feae
CCTCCTCCTCCTCCTCCTCCATTCTAGCAACCGGGCAGCAGCTGGGGGAGAACCTGTGAGCTGGGCTGAGTTGAGGAGGTGGTGAACTGGGGGTAGGGACCTCTGCTCTCCTGCTCTGAGCCTCAGTTTTGGGATTTAGAATATGGGCATGACAACCCAATTGCTGGCTCCTGTCAACCCAGGTGCTCCAGGAAGCGCAGGCACAGACTGGACTGATTATGGGGAAGGCATGGGACCTAAGATTGTGCACTGAACAGGGTCCATGACTTAGCATCTCAAACCTCACACTGCAAATGTTCTTATAATTTTAAATATTTTCATATTTTATTGTAAGTGCTTTGATTCAAAAGACAGGCCATTTTAATATTTAATGTGGTAATTCTCTAGTCCATGTGGTCTTCAAGACGAGGCACCTTATTGTAACTTGGCTAAAAGGGGCCTGGGGTTCAGAGCTGGTCATCTCCCCATCAGGGACGTTAAAAGACCACATGATGCCCCAGGGGTGACCTTGGTCCTTAGAGGGGCCACACATAGGATCAGGGTTTCAGCCTCCCGGGAAAGGGCAGGGAACAAAGCCTCTGTGTTCCTCACACTGCATGGATCAGGCTCAGGAGTGGGCTGTGGAGAGGCCTGGAAGGGACTGTGAGGACTGCCTGCTCTTCCAGCCACCAGGTTCTCCCCAGGTTTATAGAAAAGGGAGTTGCAGCGAAAGTTAAAGACCAACAGTAAGTAACCCCCATACACAACCGCTTACCCCACAGAAGGCTCAGTCAGTGGTATCCATCTTCTGTGCATCACATGAGACAATATTCCAGTGCTTTGTCTCCCCATGCCTCAGTTTCCTACTCTGAAAAATGATAGTACTTCATGCATCATGAGATTGCTGTGAGCACTGACCAAGCTAGGCTTTGTAAGGTAGTGGAAGCTGCATACAGAGATTTACAGCTCGCAGCTATAGATGCCTGCCTCCATTTTTACCCAGTGTGGTGCGTGTAGAGACATCATCTTACCAATGGACCTAATAATTCTTCTCAAAGAGCAGCAGAGTACACTGGGGTGGGACAGAACTCATTATCTGTGCACAGTGGGGACATTCTAGTCGTTTCTAGTCTCTTGTAACCACAGGCGTTTGCCAAGACATTATAACAAGCATGTCTTTGGGGTTATCTCCTGTAAACATAAGCCCGGCCAAAAGTCATGTGTGTTCACATATCAAATAGATATTTCCTAATCACCTCCAAAGAGCTATAAACACCTCACTCCCAACCTTTGCTACAAGGGTCAGCATCCCTTCCTTAGGGGCCTGATTCTAAACCTACAGATAATCCATGCTCACTATGGAGTAATTACAAAAGGCACTTTGGTAAGAAGAAACAGTTGTTGTATCCAAAACAACACATCCAGAGCGATGGATTCACACACACCTGCAGATGCACCACGCACTCTCCTCACTTCTGCAACACCTGCCACTTCGTGTGTGGAACTGGGGCCAGAGAGAGAGGGCCCAGGGTGGAGGGGGGCTGAGCTGGGATGGAGGGAGACAGAAGAGGCCAGAGCGGCTCCAGGAGGCCAGAGCAGGTTGCAGTGGGACAAAAGCACAAGCTCATCTGTCTGCTCCTGGGGAACCCTCTCAATACCAAGTCATTACCACCCCTTTTCACAGATGGAAACACTCAGGCATCGTCACAGAGCCTGTGGGGACAGACCCTGTGGGCACACGCCTGGGTTGCAGAAGGTGGACAATCCATGATTCTCTTTCATCATGGATGTTTCTATGTCCCTCTCCCTCTCCCTTCCTCTCTGAAATCAACAAAAACAGACTATTTTAAAATGCACTCGCCCTAGCTGGTTTGGCTTGGTGGATGGAGCATGGGCCTGCGGACTGAAGGGTTCTAGGTTCGATTCCAGTCAAGGGCATATACCTTGGTTGCAAGCACATCCCTAGCCGGGGGTGTGCAGAGACAGCTGATAGATGTTTCTCTCTTCCCGATCCCTTCCTGTATGTAAAAATTCAATAAAAAATTTAAAAAAAATAAATAAAATGCACTCATTGGCCCACAAGGGAAAAAAAATCAACGTTATTTCGAGGACTCCTGGTGGGGATCCAGCTGGTGAACCACGTCCAGGCCCACAGCTAGCAGCCTCTGAGGAACCACCCACCCTCCCCACGCCTCCCGCCCCTCCCCGCCCCCTGGGTCCCCGCCCATCCAGGCAAGGCCCCGCGATTTCACTTCCGCTGGGAGTCGCCTCCGCAGCCGCAGCCCGCAGGTCTGTGCGTCCCAATGACTCGCCCAGGCCCCTCCCGAGGGAAGTTCCTGGGGCCCTTCTGGTCGCACCGAGGTGGACATGGACCTCCCCCCACAACCCGCCCTCTTGGGTGGGAAACTCGGCTCCCGGTCCAAGGAGGTGATAGCAGGACAGGGGCGGCCGGGAAGGCGCCCTCAGGTGGAGGCGGGAGCGGGTGACCTCAGCTCACAGCCGTTTCCAGTCTCCTGGGCATGAGCAACGGGTCCGCCCCGCGACTGCGGGCGCTCCAGCGACACCTGGCCTCCGGGGAGGTAGGGCCGGGTTCCCATCCCTTTGGCCTGGGCTGAGGCATGGAAGCCCGGGACAGCTGAGCTGGGAGAACAGGGAGCGCGGCCCGCGGCCTGGCACCCGCACCAGCAATGACCCGCCCTGTGCACAAGGCCATGGTGTGTGCAAGGGAGGGTCCTCCCCGTGGGAAGGATGGGGTCAGCGCGGTTGTCCACACCACAGCCTCCACAATCCCCACCCCAGGGACATTTTGTGTTCTCCTTCCCCCAGGGCTGTTTAAGTGCTGCCTCCGTGAGGCTGGTGTGGACACAAGGCTTGCCCTGTCCCTCTCTCCTGGCCCAGGGCACAGGCATGGAGCCAGTCAGCAGCCCACTGACAACACATGTGTTGGACACTGCCTCAGGGCTTCCGGCCCAGGGCCTCTGCCTCTGTCTGTCAAGGCTCGAGGACCACAGCCAGCAGTGGACAGAACTGAGGAAAAGGTAGGTTTGGGGTAGCACTGATTCCAGAGCCTCTCACTCAGCACAGGGCCCCCCACAGCCCCTGCTAACTCCTGGAGCCTCTCCCATCAGGGGTCAGAGTCAGGGGTCAGGCTCGGCTGGTTAAGGCCCGAGGAGGAATCGGGAAGGCTTCCCTGTCACCAGACAGCACTTTCTCCTCTTTTATTCTCACGATGCCCTAATGACCCTTCGACAGAGGCAGGGACAACCGCACCACACATGGCAGCTGTGCTTTTCCCGGACCCTGGCTTCTACCCCAAGCTCAGCTCTGCTGGGGGAGGCCCAGCGCAGGCTGGCATTTTTGTACTTGGCCCTGTGAGCAGGGGGCAGACTCTTCTGGAGGTGGCAGTGGGGATCTGGACCCCAAAAGGTCAGGGGCTGAGGGTGTAGAGCTTGTCTCCTCCCTGTTCAGCCCATCACAAAGGCTGCAGGTCCAAGTATCATCTGAAGGTCAGCTGTGGTCTTGGAAGGACACATGGAGTCCCCTGGAGGGGTGGGGGTCACAGAGACCCATTCCCAACGCCCAAAAGTGCTGGTAAGTGAGGCTCTCTGTGACCACAGTGCAAGCTGACTTGCCTGCACGGCTCAGGACATGGGGACAGCACAATGGCACTGGGCACTCGGTGCACCTGGAACAAGAACTGACCAAGAAAGCAACACACCATTTACATGACTCGTCCAGGTTACACAACAATATGAATAGTATGATTCTCTTACATTTCGTTCTGTTTATAAATAAGCATAAAAATAGAGAGCAGCTGGGAACACACAGGTCAGGTACAGTGATGATGGCTCCAGGGATAGATGGGGAGGTTTTCCCCTTTGGTGCTTCCTGTCCTGTATAGAAGCTGCTCCAGAACCCCAGGCACCAGGGTCTCTCTCAGGGGCAACCGAGGCTGCAAGGTGTGGAGACCAGGGAGCCAGGCAGGGGTGCACCTCATCCCCTCTCCTCCCCAGCTACACCGACCCCGATGGCCGCTGCCCTGGGCTCCTGCTGCCAGGCCAGATGAAGGCGGGCACCTACAAGCTGACCTTCGACACCGAGGGTTACTGGAAGAAAAGGGGGCAGGACAGCTTCTACCCATACGTGGAGGTGAGGGCCACAGGCTGGCATGGAGGTGAAGGCTGGTGATTCACCATGACCCCGAGGTCCTCTCCCAGGGCAGTGGCAGGCAGTGAGTTCACCTGCTTTAAACTCCCAGGACAAAGGTGTTCTTGCCCTGGCCCTGTGTCAGGCTGTGGAGGGCAGGGTCCAGGGTGACTAAGCCCTTGTGGACACAGGTGTTGGACACCCTGGCAGGCACAGGGGCCCTTAAGCCAAGAGCTGTCTGTATCTAGGACAGAGTCAGCCTTGTCAACTGCCTTGGTCTCCATTTAACCATCGGGCTATGGCTGGTCTGGGGTTCCCGGGGAACCAGCCCTCAGCCCACAGTCCAGGCTTCTCCCTGGGAGCAATGGGGATGGCCCTAGCTCCCTCCTGGTGCCTTCTGTTCTCAGGTCGTTTTCACCATCAAAAACGAGACCCACAAGTTCCATGTACCCCTGCTGCTGAGCCCATGGTCCTATACCACCTACCGAGGGAGCTGACCACCAGCTACCCCAAGAGCACCAACGCCCTCACTGTGGCCTCAGCCTCCCCCAGCCCTCCACAGTGGCTCCATGCTCCTTGTGGGGCATCCGGTCCAACTTCTTGGGGGAATTTCTGGCCTCCAATTCCTAGTGGCACTGTGACTTGAGCATCAATAAAGTTGTTGTGGCACCTGCAGGCTGCTGCAGTCACTAGGCAGAGCTGTGTAGGGCTGCCCAGCCTGAGGTGTGCATATTGGATGGGGGGGGGGGGCAGCTGGGAGGGAAACAGACTGGCCATGGCCCTGGCGCTGCTTCTGTCACAATCGTGCACCAGGACACGCAGCAAACGTGAAAGCCTTCATTTGCTGACCCGACATAAAAAAAACACACCTGCTGTCCATGGGTACAAAAGGGGGTGTCATGCCGGAAGAAGTTCTGGGTGGGGGCTATGTTGGGGTGCTCACAAGTCCCGCCGGGCCCTGGCCCAGGGTCTGCCCAATCACGGCCGTCTCGAGGGGCTTGAAGCCCATGTTGTCCAGAGGGATTCCAAAGGCCAGGAGCTTCGCCTCGTAGGTGCGCAGTAGGTCGCTGTGGGCCTGTGGGGACAGCACATGTTGGGAGGGGCCGTGAGCCCAGCAAAGGCTCCCAACTGGGCAAGGGCAATGCAAAGGACGGCCCTCACTTAGGACACCCATCTCTGTGGAGGGTGGGAAGGAGAGGCCATAAAGAAGACTGATGGGGAGCACAGGTGACCCCCATGTCCCAGAAGAGCTCGGGTATGGGAAACAGTGCTGCCAGGTCCATGAATATGGTTCTATCCCCTCTGGAAAACAGACATCTTTAAAAGGGTGAATGTCATCAGTGGCTGTAAAGGTCTGAAGAGGTGATGCCTGAGAAATGCTTGGAGTGTGGTTGACTCAGAACAAACACTTGAGAGGGCACAGTATCCTGACCATCCTCACACCCCCGTGCGGGACTGGGGTTAAGGGTTACAGGGTGAATTGAGTGCAGCTACAGAGAACTGGGGAGCTGGGCCTGGCTCTGCCCTTCGTGGGGCACAGGCATCCTGACAAACAGACAAAACTTGTGCAAATCCTCCCCAGACCTACACAGGCCAATCGTTGCCACCAATTTTGTGGATACAAGTATCAGGGTGCTGGGGCATCTGGGGAAGGGTCGGGATGGGCAGGCGAGGATGGCAGGGTCAAGGGAAGGCCCAGCACCACAGACGCCTTCATCTTGAGGCTGTACAGCCTGGGGCTCGCACGTAACAGAAGGAGCAGAAAACACAACTATGGGCACTGAGGACTCGCCCGTGAGGTGGCTGCTCTCGGTAAATGCGTATCCAGGCAGCTTTGTGTCTGCATGACCACCGGCAAAGTCCAGACAGCAGTGGGGAATGCTGGAGCCAGGGCGCTGGGACTCATGGGACAGACAACAGTGGGGGGAGGGAGTCAAACAGGCCTCAGTACCAATGTGCATTTTTGGCACAGAAATGGCACGCAGCTTTCATTAGACTCACAAAGGAGTCGGAAAGGTTAAACCTCTGCTCCCTGCTTGGAGGTGAGGACAAAGTCCCTCCCATCACCCCAGAGGCCAGGTGGGTTAGAGAGTGAGGCTCAGACGGGGAGGACGCAGGAGGCAGGAAGAGCTGTTGAAAGAGAAGAGCCCCCTCCTTTCCCAGAGGCTGCCCCTGGAGCAATCCCAGGCAGTGGCCGCTGCCCTAAGCCACAGGGAGCAGGACTATCAGGCTAAGGTAGGAATCACAGGGTCCTGGGTGGGGGCGTGCACTAAGGCAGGCGGGCTCCTCATACCTTGCAGACCCGAGCCAGCTCATACTGTAGGTCCTTGATGGTACTGTTCTTCGATTCCAGAACATCCTGAGGACACAAATGCACATGTGAGTTTGAGACCTGTCTTTGGACGGAGACAGACTGGTGGCCATGGTCTGGCGTCTGGGGCTATAATAGTGACCCCACATGTCCATGGAATAGTGGCCTGGCCCCATCCATGTGTGTCCACACGGGGAGCAGGCTGTGCGGAAAGGTCCCCCAGGAGAATAGGAGACAGCACCTGCCTCTGGAAGGAGAAGGGTGCTGAAAAGTGAGAAGGTTCCAACCAGGAAAGCCAAGAGCTGCCCCACACCTGCCCTGGCCACTGGTGCAGCTGCACTGACCCTCGTGGGTGACACTGTCTTTTATCCCCCTCATCACATCACTGGTGACCCACAGGGACAGAGACACAAAGTCAGAGAACAGCCCTAGACAAGTCCATCCTGCTCAGCCTTTCCTGCAGGTCCCTGGGGGCTCTCGGATCCAGTCTGTCCTACCTACCCAGAACCTTCCACAGTCCTCCCCAGTACCAAACTCAGGGACACAGCTGGCAGCTTGAGAATCTCCCCCACGAAGTTGGCAGCACCAAGTGCCACCTGCAGGCCTCAGGGGCAGGTTGGGTGGGGGGAGTGGCTGCAATGCTTTACATACAGATGTGGTGACCTGACAGGTTCATCCTCTGGGCCTGGGGGCAGTGTGAGCCAAAGGGGTTCATGTTCACCTCAACGGTGACCGTAGCTCCCTGGTTGGAGCACTGGCTGCACAAAGAAGGGTCTCGGGTTCAGTTCCCAGTCAGAGCACATGCCCAAGTTGTGAATTCGATCCCTGGCCCTCGTTGGGGTGCATGCAGGAGGCAACCAATACTTGTGTCTTTCTCACATGGATGTTTTTCTCTCTCTGTCTCTCCACCTCCCTTCCAATCTCTCTAAAAATCAATAGAAAAAGATCATCGGGTAAGAATTAACTAAAAATTAAAAAAATACATAATACATACATATTTTTTTCAATGCTGCCTATGCTACCTCTTGGGATAAAACACACCTGCACCCAGATCTCTTTCTCCATGAGGACCCCATCCAGCCTGGAGGGATCTGCTTCTGGGACAGGCCTCTGGATGGAGACATGGAGGTCAGCTGCACACCTGGATGTCTCCCAGGTTCCCACAGGCCTGGCAGTAGCAGGTTGCCCAGTTGGCTGGGATCTGAGCATCAGCCATACTCCCCTGGCAGCACCAAGACACCTCATCTCACATCACCAATTCTGTTTGGGACACCCTCACCCCCAAAATCAGGTCGGGGAGCACAGGAACAAGTCCTACTTCCGGGTGAGAGAAGACCTACAGCTGCTGTGGGGCTCCAAATGTGAGGCAAGAGTGACACTGATGCCTCAGCTGACCTGCTGGACCAAAGGTACCAAGGTCTCACCTGCCTTGACTATTGTAGCACCCTGTGCCGTGCCCGGGGCAATCCCAGCACAGAGGGATTGGATTCAGGTCAACAAATGCTCTAACCTCTGCCCAGATGTAACTGCCTCTGGAAAGCCCTCACAGCACCCACCACAGAGGCTCATCCTGCCTAACTGCCCAGCTAGGACACAGGTCATCAGCTTTCCTGCGGGTACAGGACACTTAGCTGTTCCCAGCCAGAGGCCTAAGGAGCTCAGGCCCACAAGTTCCGGAACAGTTGAGACCTAGAGCCTGACAGGCTAGGCTGAACCCATCCTAAGAAGTAGTAGCAGTGAGCTGAGGTCTGAGCGAGAGAGAATGTGGGGAGCCCCTCCCCGGGGCTGAACGAGGTTAACTGCAATGATGGAGGCTGCACAGGCTTGGGGTGTCAACAGGAGACAAGTGACCCCTAGCCAGAGCCGCTGCAGCCACCTGCCAGGGCAGGAGCATGGGCACCATCCAGCTGCCAACGGGAGCCCATCTGGGACCTACCTCCAGCTTGCGGGACACCAGGGTCAGGGTTGCAGGGTCCAGATTGGAGGCTGCCAGCACCTCATTGAGCTGCAGCTCCTTCTTCTCCATGGCAGCACTGAGGGCCTGCAGCTTGCGCTCCAGGAGCAGGTTCTTGAAGCCCGTCTTCTGCTGCACCTCCAGGATGGCCGCCGTGAACTTGCTGTAGAGCTCGTCCCGCTCCCGCTGCACCTGAAGGGACACCTCCGCTGGGCCATCTCGCTGGCAGAAAGCCCTCCCACTTCTGTCCTGGGCCAGAACACTCCTTTCGCTGTGCCATCTACACCGTGCCCACCCACAGGGAGCTTGTGGCATCTGCAATGCCTGCACCCCCACTCTCTGTGACAGAAGTAAAGGTGTGCAGCTGTGCACAGCAGGGAAGGCAGGAGGAAACCCCAGTCAGAACCTCCTCTAGGAAGGTATCTCAGGAGGCATTGCACAGACCACACACAGGGTCATGCTGGCCTTGCCCTGGTTGCCACACATGAAATCTAGGACATCAAGTTCTAGCAGCAATGCTCGGGGGTGGGAGGCCTCGTAGGGATCCACTCTCTGTCAGCCCCAGATCCCAGTAACCCCAACACATGACCCACACAGGATATCTGGAGCACAGCACTGGAGCCAACTACCTGTCCGTCAATAAGAATGCATTTTCATCTCCTAAGTCTGTTACTTTTTTTTCAAATTCTTTCCCTTCCCTGCCTTCCCTCTAAAGTTTGGTGGTTAAGTCTGTTACTTTTAACTGTGGAACAGCCAAGACTGTAGAAATGTAAAAAGTGAACCACTCCTTTAACCCCTCTTGTCTCAGGCTACCCATAGGCTGCAGGCCCCTCTGAGCGCCTTTGAGGGTGAGTATAGATCTGGTGCACTCATGGGCAGTCCTGCACGTCAGTGGGAGGAACCTGGCCCATGGAGCACCCTGTACTGGCCACGGAGCAACCTGCACTAACAAACAGGGTGCAGATGGCAATGCTCTGCCCTGGGCAGACCTCGGACACTGCAAGGAGGACCTCTCAGGCTCGCTGGAAATCTAAGAAAAGCACATTCAATAAAACATTCTCCACCAATTACACATCAGCAGAGTGTGGAATTCGGGAGAGCTGGTGCATCAGGAAGTGGCCCCTTGAGCACTTTGGGTGAAAACAACACTAAGCACAGCTCTCTGGCCAGACTCTACCTGAAATCTAAATGCAAACCTTTTGGCCCAGTAACTCCACCACCAAGAACTGAGTTTCCCAAGGAGGCTCCCACAGGTGGACGAGATGAGCTGACACTAGAGGACCAGCAAGAGCATCCCTCAGGGCACCAGCTGCATGAATGGCAGCACTCATGGGGGATGGGGGGCACAGGCAACACCAGAATGAGCTGCTATGCAGGTGCAATCTGGAAGCCGCAGGACAGACCTGTGTGAAGGTGCTGCATCTAAGACAGGAAGTCCCACCCACGCTGGACACCAGAGGAGATGGGAAAGAGACTCAGAAGCTGTTACCACTTGTGAGGATCAGCGCTGAGCATAGGGGACTTAGACTCAGGACTCCATGACTCCTTTCCGATGTGCACATAATAATTTAGTCCTAGGTTCGTGTACGTAGAGGAAAAAGATGCTGGCTGGAGAGGCCAGGCTACCTCTGTGTGTTTCAGAAGTGAGCCTAGGGGACAGGTGGGCAAACTGCTCCCCACCAGGGATCTGCTCTGTGTGAGACCCGGGCCTTTCACGGCAGGTGCCACAGGCTTCCTTGAGCGCTGTGCAGGATGAGGAGCAGCAACAGGACCCCCAGGAGCCAGTCTTGGCTGGGCTGCTGGCTGCTCACCTGGATAAATCGCTGCTCCAGCACCTCATGCTCCCACTGCAGGCTCTTGAGCTCTTTCTCTGTGACTTTCAAACGTGCCTTTGTGCACTGCAGAGAGAAGTGGGTGGGGCACAGGAGGCACTCAGGATTCAGGCATGCACACATGGAGGCTCCTGGAGATGGCAAGGCCAGGAATGATCTCCAAGAACCGGCTCAAAGACATGGGTGGCTCATCCCCACCAGGGCGGATGTGGGCACCAACTCTACATCCCCCCCTCCCCCCTCCACACACACCTCATCTCCAGTCACAGAAAATAGAGATTCAGACGCTGCACTAAGGGCCAAGCCCTGCACAGGCCCCATGAGGCATCTCACGATGTCCCTTCTCTCCTGAGCCCAGAAGGAGCCAAGGAGGGAGGTGGATGCGGGTGACACTCACAACCAGGATCTGCTTGTCCCTTTCGTGGTCACCCAGTTTCTTCTGCATCTCGCTCATCTCCTCCCGAGCCTTCTGCAGAGGTTCCGCCAGGCGCCGGTTCTGCGCAGACACCTCCAGCATCTCCTTCTCGAGGTGTTCCTCCTTCTTCCGCATCTCTTCCATCTGCTCCTATGGGCACAGTCGTGTGCAGCAGGGCTCAGCAGGCAGCGCCAGGGCTGCAAGCTCACCTGCCATAGACAAGTCCTGCCGCTGTGGGCATGCAGGGCAACGAAACCTGTTTTATGGAGAAACACACACCTACTCTGAATGTTCTAGGAATGAGGTTTTCATTCATGAGATTACGCTTAGTTCAGTACGACATGAAGGGCATTCTGCATTGTGGAAACCCATCTCTGCCAGCGCCTGGGTGGCAATGACACCTGCCCAGGACTCTATGCTAGGCTCTGACCACAGTCCTGCCTGAGCCTTTACTCTCAGAACAGACACTGTCCTACTCATTCTCCTACCCAACATTAGGACAACAGCCTGTTTTCAGCTACAGGTATAGAGAGGTTACATTCCCTGTGAATTTCAATCAAGGACAGTGAAGGGCATTATCAGAAAGATTTTCATAAAGGATTTTGCATCTAGTGGACAACAAACTGTGTGTGGACCAGGCTCCTGGCACCTTGAGGGAGTTGATGAGGGCCAGGTTGTTGAGGGTGATGTCGTTGTAGTAGTTCTTCATGTCTGTGAAAGCCTCCTCGTGCCGCTGCATCAGCGTGCTGATCTGCCCGTTCTTCCTCTCCTCCACTTCGTGGATCTCGGTCTTTCTCCGAAGGTCGAGCTCATCCCTAAGCATCCTCATCTTCTTGTCATATTTGGCCTCAATTTCTGAAAGGCAGCAGCACACACAGCAGCTAAGCAGAAAACAGCCAGCAGTGCCAATGCTGTGCACGCTCAACTGTCACAGGACGGTAGGTTTCAGTGGGTTTTCCTGCTGATGCTCAGAGGGCACGTGAGGCACACACCACGCCTGCTGTTCAATGCCCGTTTCAGTCACTGCTAGTCCACCCCTGCAGGGGGCTCCCAATAGCTAAGCGTCAGGCCATCCCGAGGTCACTAGCCATGACCCATGTGCCATCCAGTCACAACACAGGGCTTTGTCACTAAAACTAGACAGACCACCTCAGGCCAGGAGCCATGGGAAAGACTAAGAACACTGCCCAGGAAACTGAATGACTACCCCAGGCTCCTGGCCTCCAATTTCTGCCATGAGTGGGGAAATAGGTGGTGACCACAGCCTTCCCCAACTGACACAGAAAACTCTTGGTTCTGGGATGCTGAGAGGTACATGAGCTTTAAAAATGACCAAATTCTCTCTCCTCACATGTCTGGGCCATGTTGATCTGGTTTACCAGCCTGTGAGGATAAGCCCTGAAGGGGAGTCACCTCCCCTCTGATGGGAGGGCAATGCAGGAAGTAAGACACTGACCTCGCACTTGCCTCTCAAAGTCATTTCGCAGCTTGGTGATCTCCTCAGTGTGTTTCTGCAAAAGCGGAAGCAGACCATTACGAGATGACAGAGAGGAGCCGGCAAACCCTCTGCTGTGCTGGCGGCTCCCTCCACTCCCGGTGCACAGAGCACATCCAAAACAACATGGTTTTGGTAACTTGCAGATTTCATAACTCACTTGGTTAAAGTCAGCTCTGAGCTTGAGAAAATGTTAACAGAAATTCTAAGTACTAACAGCAGCTGGGGGCCCCTTGCTGGCCTGCCTGTGGGATGGAGCCACGGCCACACTGTTCATACCTGCAGGCTCCCCTAGGGACCTGCTCACATACTCTAGTTGTGGCTTAGAGCAACCGTAATTATTTCAATAGATGGTTATTATATACAATTCTGAATATAAAATGCTAATTATTTTTATAGCAGTATTTTTACACAAAAGGGACCACATAACTAATCTGTGTGTGTGTGTGTCTTATTGATTTTTTACAAAGAGGAAGGGAGAGGGATAGAGAGCCAGAAGCATCAATTAGAGAGAAACATCGATCAGCTGCCTCCTGCACACCACCCAATGGGGATAGGCCTGCAACCAAGGTACATGCCCTTGACTGGAATCGAACCTGGGGCCCTTCGGTCCACAGGCCAATGCTCCCTCCACTGAGCCAAACCAGCTAGGGCCACATAACTACTCTTTGGCCTTGAGTAAGCAGAAAGCCTCACGTCACTGCATTCATTGGAAACCAGACTACTGTGTGCCTGTGTCAGGAGAGATCAGATCATTCCCTTTTGTTTATATATTTATTTAATCCTCACGCAAGGATATTTTTTCCCCCACTACTTTTTAGAGAGTGGAAGGGATGGGGAGAGACAGAGAGAAACATCGATATCAGAGAAACACATCAACTGGTTGCCTCTAGCATGGCCAGGGATAGAGCCTGTAATCGAGGTAAATGCCCTGGAGCCAGAATCAAACCTGGACCCTTCAGTTTGCAGGACGACAGTCTAACCATTGAGCAAAACAGGTTGGGGCCATTCTTGGGGGTAAGCACTTTCACACCCTTGGATTTGGCTGCAAACTCTGCAGTTTCAATGTTTTCCGGATCCAGTGGAGCCTGGCTCCCTTCACAGGAGAAGAATGTGCTGACAAACTCTTCTCAACCTGCAGCCAGGAAGAGCCTCTGAAAACCAACGTCAGACACTCTCTCTCTGCCCCACAGGCCCGACTCAGCTGGGTCCAAGCCCAGGCCTCCCTGTGGTTTCTGAGGTCGACGAGCTATGACCTACTTGCTCCTCTGGCCTTCGTGCTGGATCATCCCATCTCTTCTCCTGACCTGGTCCCCCCAGGCTGGATCAGACCTTACTGCCTTTACCCAATGTCACCTTCTCAGTGAGCCATTCTCAGAACTCCAAGTAGAAAAATGCAATCCACTCTCATTCCCATTGCCTCATTCTGTCCTTCCTTGTAGCCTAGAGATGTGCTATTCGGATCTGAGACATTATTTTGCCTGTTCTGTTGTGTAGTTTCTCCTCTGCAGACCACATGCCACACGTGGAAAAGCATTTTATCAGTCCTCCCCAGAGATCAGAACGGGGCCTGCTACCTTCCAGGCACCCCCACCATCCTCACTCAGAATTGACCAAAAGCTCTCAAAAGGCAGCCAGGTGCCCATGAGCCCAGCTTTTATGACAAGCTGTTGTGTGCCTGAGGACTGGGGTGCTGGACACTTCAACGGTTGTGTTTCCAAATGCACCTGACAGACAGCCTGGGAAAGCAGCTGGGTGTCAGGTGTCAAAAGCACATGCAGAGGAACCCAGACTGGTTTTCCTCATGTTTATTTGTCGCTCAAGTCGGAGACAGAATTCTGTACTTGACACCAAAGTGGATCTGCCTAGCTGCATGTTTTTAAGAAATATTATAATTAATTGCCAAAATGCGGGAGTTTTTAAAGAAAAATGTGAATTCCCAGTTGCTGTTCAACACCCAGCGGCCAAGAGATGTACCCACCAGCCGCAGGTTCTTCACCACCACTTCGTTCGCCAGCTCCTGCTCCTTGAGCTCCACCTTCAGTGCCCGCATGTCCTTGCGCAGTGTGCTCTCCTGTGTGCGGTGCTCCTTTTGCGCCAGCTTCATAGCCACCGTGCCCTCAGCCTTCATCTCCGTCAGGTTGTTCTGATGCTCATACAGCAGGTGCTTCACCTTCTGCTTGTAGACCTGTGAGCAGGACAACTACCACTTGCTCACCAGCACACACACACGCACACACCTGCACATGCATGCTCACCTGCTTGCATGCACACACATGCTCACCAACACACACTCCTGCACACCCATGTTTACCGTACGCACATCATCTTTTACAAAAAAAACCTTTAGGTTTACAGGGTGAAGGACACAAACAAAGGGCTGTAACCCCAAAGCAAGAAGCTAAAATGCCACTCACCCGACCCAGCATCGCAGCAGTGACCCCAATGGGACAAGTGGGCAGCCCCACTCACCTTGACCTCCACCTGGTGCCGCTCTTCGGCCTCCTCCATCTCCCTGTCTTTGTTCCGCAGCTCAGCCTTCTTCTCCTCCAGCTGCCTCCGGGTGATCTCCCAGAAGGTGTGGATCTTGTCCCGCTCCAGCTGGAAGTAGTTGCGCTCCTCCCGCTCGCGGTCCAGTTCCTCGCGGATGCGGCCAATGTGCCCCTCCACCTGCAGGCCCAGCAGAGACTATGAAGGACCCAGCCAGACGCACCCTCCCGAGGGGCACATGGGAGGGGAAAGGCAAGCAAGAGGGAGGGGCCCCTCTCATCTAAAATTCCTTAAGAGCTGAAAGTGAGGAGGGAGAAAACAGTGCATCCAACTCGGGCCTCCACAGATGACAACATCCTCACGTCATGGGCCACTCACGGTCTAAACAAGGCTCACATCTACGGTGATTCTCACAGGATGAGATCTTACCATGACTCAACAAATACATTTCTTAGAAACATGCAGATTTCTAGCTTCTCTTTAAAAAATCAGAAAATAGCCCAGCAGGTGTGGCTCCGTGGTTGAGCATTGACCAACCAACCAGGAGGTCATGGTTCAATTCCAGGTCAAGGCACATGCCCCAGGTTGCAGGCTCAATTCCAGTGTGGACGTGCAGGAGGCAGCCAATTGATTCCCTCTCATCATTGATGTTTCTCTTTCTACTCTCCCTTCCTCTATGAAATCAATAAAAGTATAGATTAAAAAATTAGAAAATAGCCCCAGAGTTAGACACACAAAATGTGGTTTTTCAGGGGCTTGTCTGCAACTCCTGGCTCTCACTGCCACCTCGACCCTGGGCCCTGGGCCCTGGCACCAGCTGTTGCCGAGGTGTCCATGCCACTGCAGACCCGCCACTGCAGGTCAGTGCTGTCTCCACAGGGACCGGAAGTACACAGGGAGGTAAGAAACAGGTTAACTGCTGAGGCGATGCGGTGTGCAGCCAGCGATCTCTCTAGAACACAGACTGGCACCACCACCCTCTGCTTCACCTGGTTTCCCTGCATGGACAGTTCTCACTTAATGTCCTCAACAGGTTTTGAAGCTGTGAAGACAAATGACGTGTAAGGACATCAATGTTACCACTGGCGAAGTGACACAAGAGCTAAGTTCCCCTGGCGTCTCATCAATGTTGTAACGATACGTTATTCAAGGACCTGCTGTAAAACAAAGTCCCTCTTACCATCGAGGACCCTCGCTCAACATCCAACTTCGGCTCATATGACTCTGTTAGTCTGCTTTGTATTTATTTTAATGTTAAAACGATCAAAAGACAGTAAGGGTTCCGACAGCAACACCAGTTGACACAGAGCCCGCAGGTCCGTGGAAGATGCTCACAGGCGGTCCCATTGTCAAAACACAGAGGCTAGAGTGGGCTCCAGTTTACGCTCGTGATTTGCCATGTGCTGCAGTTTCCAGCAGCATTTTATTTATTTATTTTTAAAACATATTTTATTGATGTTTTTTACAGAGAGGAAGGGAGAAGGATAGCGAGTATGAAACATTGATGAGTGAGAAACATCAATAAGCTGCCTCCTGCACACCCCCTACTGGGGATGTACCCTCAACCAAGGTACATGCCCTTGACCGGAATAGAACCTGGGGCCCTTCAGTCTGCAGGCCGACGCTCTATCCACTGAGCCAAACTGGCTAGGGCTCCAGGAATCTTTTAATTAAAATTGTAATTATACAGTTATGTTATCTAGCCCCTGCCTTCATCAAGAAGGACACGTGGACTAAAATAATTCATAATATTTCATGGTAAACAAGAGTACTATAATGCATGTACTATGAAAACAGCTCCATAGCATCAGATGCATGAAGGGGTAAAACTGAAAGGGAATACAAGAAAATGAAAAACAGTTTTTATACCAGAAAAAAACATTTCCTTCCAAATTCTTACCACCCTAATAAAAAGTTCTTCAATACCGTGCCTGAGAGCTTTGGAGCTGATGGGGATTATGGAGATGGAGAAGGATATGCTGGTTCGAACACAACTGAGCACAGAGTAGAGGGCAGGATGAGGAGTGCACTGGCCTGACAAGTTCATGCAGACAAACAGCCAGAGAGATGACATGGAACAGCACCCAACCACCCACTCCACCCAGGACTGGACCCACGCACAGGGCCGGCCTGCTCACCTGCTCCTTGGTCATGTCCTCCGGAGCAAGCCCGTCCACAATCGGGGTGCCTTTGCCCTTCCCTTTCTTTTTGGGCGCCTGTGGTTAAAAGAGAGGCCGGGTAAGGAAGGGAGGCTTTGGGTGATGGCTTCCCTTTCAGGCCGGTCAGTTGGGAACCTCCCTCTCCTGCTCACTGTCTTGTGCCCACCCCCTGCAGCACGTCACTCTACCCTAAGCTCCCACCCTAACCACACGCACATTCTCTGCTGGCACCTATGGAGCAGCAGGAAGGAGAAATCTTCCTTTTCAGAAGAGAACATTTTTTCCCATCAGGATTAAGGGAAGGGAACTGGACCAAATCCACTCCTTAATACACGGCAGAGACTGCCTTGGTGTGGATTCAGAATGTACTTGGCCTCGAAAGGGAGAACCTCAATACCAGTTGTCAGATGTTACCGAGCTGGCTATAAGGTTGGTAACCATCACAGAGAAATATGCAAGAAACTTTCTATATGTGTTGGCAGAAATGCATCGATAGCAATGATCAGGATGATAACATGAGACTGGGTTTGTTCCAAATACAAAACTCCTTCAGAGAACCTAGTCTGGGGGAACAACAGCAGACAGCACCCACCCACCGTGGGGGCTCTACATGGTTGGTTCACCACACGGAACTGCTCAGCCCTCACACCTCCTTTTACCAGCTTTGACCAGATGACAAAACCTTCCACCCCACTCCCTTCCTGAGCAGACACTGAATTTCCAAATCCTTATCTTCTGCCCTCACTTCTATCAACTGCCTGTGGCACCCACTTGTGTGTGTCTGTAACATTTTTTGTGTCTATATCTCTCTGTTAATATTTTCATGATTACAAACAAAATTATGTGGAAGTCTTATAAACATAGAGGAATGAAAAGAATATCAAATCCCTAAAGATAGTAATAAGTAAGAAGTATTTGGTGGCCTTCATCCACTTGATATTCAAACACCCATCCACTGAAACCCTCACTAATGTTCTAATTAATCCCTTACTCCAAGAAGTCCACCCATCAGAGGTCCCTCACCCTTAGCTTCTGGGACATTAACAGCCAGATGCAGGGGCTCCCCACGGAGACTCCTCCCCACCAGCTACCTGCCCCACGCATCTGCCCGGGAACTGAGTTACTGACGGCTCCTCTGCGGGGTGGGGTGGTGGTGGGGACAGCTGACTGCCGGTCACCTGAGAGAGACAGATGAGGTCTGACTGCTCCCAGCCTCTCCAAGGAACCAGCAGTTCTGCACCCCAGGCCCTGCCCTGGGCGCTCATGAAACTGGACATTCTGCCCAGGACCCCGTGCTGTAGAGGGACCTGCACCGCCCTGGCACCCTAGGTTCTCCATCCCGGAGGCCATAGGTCCTAGGTTACCCCTGCGCCCCAACTGTCCTGTAGGGGGACACGGGTGCCTGGGAGAGCCCCAGGCTGTGACGGGCTGAGCCTTCCGGTCCAGGTAGGGCATCCCGCGGGGTCTCTGCGCGCAGAGCCGGCTCCCGGGGCGGCTCTGCGCTGTCCTCACCATGGCTCCTCCAGGCGTCCGGACCCGCCGCGACCCGCAGACAAAGCTCCCACTTCAAGAGGCTGCGCTGTCTCCCAGCAACCGCTGGCCGGTCTCGCGAGAACTATCTAGATCCTCACGAGAATCAGCACGCAGCCACAAGCCCTGGCAACGGTGGGAGCGCGTCCCTACCAACGCGCGCTGGGCCCAATCCAGTGTTGCGGAAGTCGGGTAGGTGTTGTCTGCAACTGGGCATCATCCACACTCGTGACCTCCCCCACAGCCCGACACGCGTTTCCGTTGCTGGATGTACATGTACACTGCCGCCATCGCCCGCTGTTGCGTCCATTTTTTACCTACAATGCCTAGAAAAGCATATATCAGGTGCTTGATAAAAATGCTTTTAATGAAGGAGGGAGGGATGAATTATCCAAATTAGATGCAACATTCTGGCTGAAACTCTGCCCGTGAGCCTGACCTTACCCTGTCCACCTTTGAAGATTCCTTCCCTGCTGGTCTGGTGAGGATGGAAAACAGCTGCGTTTCCACAAACCATCAGAATAAAAAAAAATGTAAGGAAGCTCCAAAGTTTTGCAATCACCAAGTGTCCCCTTCACAGAAGTAAACTGCTCAGCCTGAAGAAGCCTCTTCTGTAGCACACCCCCCACCCCATGGTGAGGAAGACTAGAAACTCTGCCTGAAGACTCCACATGGGCAGAAAAGGTGAGATTTCAGTTCCTTTCCTAACCGTGTTACAATTTCCTGAGGATTTCCCATGCCTGACACTACACTGTTCTCTGCATGTATCACTCTGTGTCCCCAGAAGGCTGAGTGTTTGTCATAAGCTGATGCCCAACACCATTTATGGTCTTTACTTCCTACACTCTCAAATTTAGCATTCTCCTAACTCATGGTTTTGCAGCAGGTTTTTTCATCTGTTTGGGGATAAAGAGTCCACAATCTTCCCCTGCAGAGTTGCATCGGAACACAAGGTGAGTCATGAAGAAAGGCTTGGATCTGTCTGTCCCTGCCATGGAGAAAGATGCCTTCTTTGCTCCCTGAGCTTCAGACACCATCCAGTGTCAGGGATCTGAGAACCACAGTGATGAACAGGAGGGGTTTCCTGTTTGCCCAGCCAAGCTCTGATTGTTCTTGGACTGGAGCAGCTGGTTGAAAGGGCTGCATTGACCTAGCTTGCACAGAGCTGTGATTTATTTATAGCAGGTCCTAAAGCCTTTGTGAGGTTTGGTCCTGCCACTGTGCCTGGGCAGCCGAGGCCTCTGTGCCAGACACCACTGGGCTCCTAGGAGCCCCTCCCCTAAGGCCAGTCCTCCTAGAGGGCATTTGGCAGTCAAGACAATGCAGCTGGTAACACAGTGGAATAATTATTATTAATTAACATTGACTTCACAGACCCAATATGCTAGGTGCCTCATGCTGACTGCCTTTTCCTTTAGAAGTCTGGCTCAGAGTTCCTGGGTTAAATAAATACATTAACAATTATTGCTTTCGGTAAAAAGGGCAAGAATAAGAAGGTTAGCTCAGGATAACCCGACAGGGTGTTCATTTGTCATCAGCATGGATTGCACAGATGAATAGTTCATGGAGTCCCAGAGAGAACAGGGGGGAGGGGGTTGGGAAGAGATTAACCAAAGATCTTATATGCACACCTATGGACACAGATAATAGAGGTGAACGCCTGTGGTGGGGTGGGAACCAGGTGGAGGGGGCAATAAGGGGAAAAGGGAGGCATCTGTAATACTCTCAACAATAAAGATTTTTTTAAAGAGTTAAATAAGATCAGTCAAGAGCTGATAATCACTGAATCGTGTAATGGGTACATGCTGGTTACTTGTGTTATTCTCTCTACTTTGGTTTGAAAATGTTCTTAATACAAAGTTAAAAGCCATGACTGATTTGCTAAGTGGTTAGAGCATCAGCCTGAGAACCAGAGGGTCATTGGTTTGATTCTGGTCACAGGCATGTTCCTGGGTAGGCAAGTCTCTCATCTCTCTCTCTCTCTCTCTCTCTCTCTCTCTCTCTCTCCCCCCTCTCTTCCCTCTCTCCCCTCTCTTCTCCTCCTCCCTCCCTTCCACTCTCTCTGAAATCGATGGAAAAAATATCCTCCAGTGAAGACTAACCAAAAAAAGGGAAAAAGTTAAAAATACTGGCCTCTGGAGGCCTTTGACAAGAGGCCCTCTGTATACATTTATTCATCTCTCAAGCAGGAACTATGAAGCAATTACTGTTACAGTTACTGTGGCCGCATAACAATTTATACCCAAAACACAGTGTCTTAATACAGTGACATCTGTTTTGCTCATGAACCTGCCACTCAGCAAGGATAAATGAGAGTTCAGCTCTTGGCTCCACATACCCCCACACAGGGGATGGGGACTCAAAGGAAACAAGTGGTGGCCTCCCAAGTGGCTTGGGCTTCCTCATCCAGGGTGGCTGGGCTCCAGCAGAACTTTCGGAGAGGTCCTCCCTATGACCCAGCCTCGGAAGTCACAGAGCACCCTGCAGCCACATGCTCCTGGCCAGAGCAGTCACACAGCTTGCTCAGCTTCAAGCAGGAGGGGTAAGATGGGGAGAGTCTTGATTGGAGTAGGAGGTTCTAGAAGACATGTGGACCATTTTGAGAAAATGCAATCTGCCACCCCAGCTGACTTAGAGCAACCAATGCCCACACCACCACCCTGTAGCTCAGCTTTGTACCTGAGAGGCCAAGTTCTCTGCCTCTTGGGGTGGCACAGAGACCAGTCAGTGGCTTACAAACTATAAGGGTCAGTTCCAGTGGGTCATAAATCGTTTTAAAGGGCTTTTAACAGCCAGGATCACTGATTGCCAGTGTCTCAAAGGCCTTGGGCTCTGGGCGACAGGAGCTGGGCTGTGCAGTGAAGGTTTTGGTGAGCTGAAGTTGAATGCACTACCCTGCCTTTCAGTGGGTTGATTTGCCTGGAAGCCCCAAGTTCATACCCACCTCCCTCCGCTGCAAGCCTTTTCCGCTCTCAGCTGGGCACAAACCTTTTCCCTCCGAAGCTTTTCTTTGGTTTGGTTTGTTTTCATAAAAGTGCAGACCTTGGGCTTGGATTCGGGACTCTGGCTTTGCGGTCGTAGGTTACTCACTCTGTGATGAGTTTCTTCCTCGGAAAAGCGAGGGTACCATTCTCTTAGGTCACTGGGAGGGTTAATGAGATGTTGGGCCCCAAGAGCTTGTGTGAGGTCCCAGCGCCCCTGACAGCGTTTGGAGGTGGGACTTGAGCGAACCAATCTCGGCTTTCGGCGAGCCGGCCTGCCTCCATTCCCGGGAGCACCCTCGCCACCGCATGTCGGCCAATGCCTCAACTCCCATCCCCCACCCACGACCCCTCCAGCCTTGCCCCCCCTCTCGCCCACCCCCGGGCTTCTTCATAACACAGATGACATCCACAAGTCCTAGGTGTTGCCCACGTTTCCCTCTCCTTGTGCGAAGCGCAAGAACGTAGCTGGCGCCCCATAAATATCTGGGGGTGAGCAATGAACGGAATTCAGCGCAGCTGCGGGACGAGTGTGCGGGCGGGTCTGGGAGGGTGCGGTCAGGTGCGGGAGGGTCCGCAGGCCCGGGTCCGACAGGGGGCGCGCGCGCGCCGGCCGGGGCCGCACCTGTGCGCCGGGCTGAGGGAGGATGGGGTGGCAGGGGCCCCGGAGCAGCTGCGAGCCCCGCCCCGCGGGCTCCTCCCCGCCGCAGCGGCCCCCCGGCTGCTGCCCGATGCGCCGCGCCGGGAGCCGGGAGCCGGGAGCCGGGCCGAGTCACCGCCGCCGCCGCTGCAGGGCCGCTTGGTCCGTGAAGCCACGGCTGCATGGAGCCCCCGGAGGGCGCCCGCCCGGGAGGTGAGTGCGGCCCCAGCCCCCGGATCCCAAGACGCGCTTCCCTGTAGCAGCCGCACCCCTTGTGCCGGGGACGCAGCAGCCGGGCCGTGAAGACCTCTGGCCGCCGCCCAGGATGGGGCTCCTCCGGGATCAGCCACCGCCCTACGCGGGGCTCCCAGACCCGTCCTGTCCCCTGGTCCTTGGCGTTCGGGCAGCCGCGCATGCCGGCTTCTGGGTTGGGGACCGAGTTTCCCCCAAACCCCTCCAAGCCAAGCCGTGGGTCCGAGAGTCAGGGGGTGGGGCGCGCCGACCGGAGTTTGGGGTCCCAGTAGGCGAGGTTTCGGGGCACAGTGCCTCGGCCGCGTCTGCTTTGTTCGCTCCAGCAGCGGCTGCCGGGGGAAGGGCTGTCGAGGGCGCAGCGGGGACCCTGCGGCCGCTGGGCCCAGAGGGGGTCTAGGAGGGGTGGGGCCTGCGGGGGTGGGGGTGGGGGGGGCCCTGGGCGAGCCCCAGGGGCCGCGCGTCTGGGCAGGCAGGTGTGCACGCAGGGACCCTCCTCCAGCCGGTCCGCTGTCCTGACGGACTGAGAGAACTGTGGGAACCCCCTCCCAAGCCCTTTCAGAAAGGATTTGTGGATGCTGTTCATCCGACTAGGAGCCAGATGCAAACGCAGGGCGCCAACCCGCCTGACCAGGCCCGGGTGCATCCGTTTCCTAGATGTCCCATTCCAGGGGCCCCTCCCTGACCACACAGGGACCCACTGGAGGTCCCCCGCGGCGCAAGCAGCCTCTCCTGGAAAAAAACTGCTGGCCCCCGAAGTGTCCGGGAGCGGTGGGTCCGTTGCTTGTCTGCAGCCCTTCTTGGGCAGGTTCATGCCAGAGGGTGGCCTGGACCCGTTACCCTCCCTGCAAGCACCACACACCAGGGACTCCCAGTGCCGGGTTCCTTTGTTTTGTCACTTATGGGAGGGATCCAGCCTCTTCTCACAACTGACAGACCCCCCAACCCCCCACTCCTCACCCCCGCCCGCTCCCCCCCTCCACACACACACACACACTTCCCAGTGGCAGCTTGAGAGCAAGGGCTGCAAGGTGTGGGCTGGGTAAGAGGAACCTCGCCACCCTTCAGTCTTGTAGTCTCACTTACTGGAAGCACAAGGTTAGGTCATCCATGCACAGATATGTCTTTATCGGGGCCTGTTCTGTGCAGGCCGGGGGGCTGGGCTGACTGCACGCGGCTGATGTGTCCACTTCATGGGGTCTCACCAAGTCACATGTGGGTAGCTGTGACTGTCGTTGTCTCAGTTCACTAACTTTTGTAAACTTAACTTTGGAGAGTGCAGAGCACACACAAAAGGAGAGAAAAAAGTGTGGGAAAGCCCTGACTGCCACCTCCTGCTGCTCAACCAGACCCCACCAACCCCCTCCCTTCAGTAGTCATTTGTAGCAAATCGACACATTATTTCACCCACAATTGTCTCTGCAATTATCTCTAAAAGGTAAGGTGTTTATAGAGCATCACTCAAATCTCATCTTGGACTTTAAATGAATTAATATCTTAATCATCCAGGAGTGCAGATCCACAGTTGAAAAGATTAGGGTGCGTGGTGGCTAATGTACTTCTCGAAGGACCTCAACTGTTGACTCTGGAAAACTAGCCTACCCACAGAGAAAGAGAGAGGCTGGACAGGGTGAGGAGGAGGGGCACTGAGTCTAGGGACCAGGGCTGGGGAAATGGGGTCCGAGTGCCCCACTTCTGTGACATCTCTCCCTCACTGCAGCCTTCTTTATGACATTCATTTATTCATTTCATTACTTTGCTCGTGGGTGCACGCAGAGAGCCTCCTCAATGATGCTGGGGCAAGGCCCTGGACACACAGAGGGAACTTGAAATTTGGGCCATTCCAGCACAGTTGTGCTGGAAAATAGGTCAGCAGCATAGCAAAAGGTAACCCTATCCACTCCACTCACATTAGCAATCAGCCCTGGGGGAGGGGGGCAGACTGCGGCACCCCAACTTCAGTCTCCCCACAGAGAATGTCCTGGACATCGGAAACATCCGCTGGCATCAGCCCTGGCTTGCGTGACCTCAGCTTGTGGCTCCATCAGGCTGCCAAGCACCCTGCCCATGCCTGCCAGGGGCCTCACTGCTCTGCTGTGCCCCAGGAAGAGCAGTGGGTCTGACCTTGGGACATGTGTCCCTTTGTCCTCCAGAGATCAGATTGATTGATCAGAGAGCCTCTTATTAACTACTAGAGGCCGATGCATGAATGTGTGCACAGATGGGGTCTCTCGGCCTGGCCTGGGGGGAGAGGCCGCGGGAGGCTGGCCAGCTATAGGAGGTTGGCTGTGGGAGGGCCCTGACCACCAAGGGCAGATCCTGCATTGGTGGTCAGTGCACGTCATAGCAACTGGTCAATGGGTCATTCAGTCAACTGGTCATAATGGTCGCTTAGACATATATATATATGTACTAGGGCAAGCCCAAATCCTGGAGCTCACACCCAGTCCCAGCCTCTGAGCCAGGTGTACAGCATATGGTGCATGTCCTAAGTCGTCCTGGCTTTGCCCTTTAATGCCAGTCAAAATCACCTTTGTTTCCATTGCGGATTTTTAAAAATTGAGATATAATCACATGTCCTAAAATTCACCCTTTTAAAGTTACCTACTTAGAATTGTCAGTACTTAGGTTGAACTTAAGAAGGTTCAACTTAATGATTTTTTTTCTTTGTGATGACAATCAGTGATGAACATTCAGTAGAAACTGTACTTTGAATGTTTAGTTTTGGTCTTTTCCAGGCTAGCAATACAATACTGTCTCTTATGGTGTTGGGCAGCTGTCAGCTAATGTACGTGGTTCTTCTGAGCACATTTGAGGTATCTGGACTAAACTACGATGTTCAGTACATTAGGAGTCTTAAATGCATTTTTTAATTACAATACTTTCTTTCTGTTTTAATCCTCACCCGAGGATATTTTTTCCATTGATTTTTAGAGAGAGTGGAAGGTAGGAGAGAATCACCCATGTGAGAGAGACACATCAATTGGTTGCCTCCCACATGCCCCCGACCAGGGCCAGGAGCCTGCAACCAAGGTACATGCCCTTGGTTGTACCTTGGATCAAACCCAGGACCCTTCAGTCCACAGGCTGATGCTCAACCCTATGAGCCACACTGGCTAGGGCCACTTACAATATTTTCAATTTATGACAAGTTTATCAGGATATAACCCCATCATAAGTTAGGGAGCATCTATATTCATAAAGTTGTGCAACCATCACCAGCATCTAATTTTAGGTTTTCACCAGAGAAACTCTACACATTAGCAGTTACTCCACATTCCACACACTACCCAACCACCAATCTACTCTGTGTCTTCTCTGATTTACTTTGCTACTCTATGGAGTTGCCTGTTCTGGGCATCTGCATAAATGGTGTCAGAATACGTGGCCTTTTTGTGTCTGGCTTCTTGCACTCAGCATGCTTTCAAGGTTCATCCATGTTCTAGCCCATGTTTGAGCGCCATTCCTTCCTGTGGCTGAGTAGTGTTCCAGTGACGGACGGACCCCGTTCTGTTTATCCACCATCCATTGATGGACATTTGGGTTTGCTTTCACTTTTGCCTTTTGAGATGCTCAGCGCTGTTGTGAACATTTTGTACAGGTGTTTGTGTGCACATGTGCTTTTGGGTTTAAGCGTAGGAGTGGAATTGCTGGACCTTGAGGTGACTCCGCATTTAATAGTTGGACTGTCTTGCACCATGGCCACAATCTCCCTTCCCTCACATTCTTCTAGCCCACGGACCAGTGTCCTTGGTGGCAGAAGCTACATCGTCTTCCCCCACAGCTTTGAGAGAGGTCAGGGCACCAGGATTTACAGAGACCAGGCACTACCAAAGGAGATGGAAACGACTCAAAAGACCAGAATCACACTGTACGCCGCTGACTCTACGGCACCGGACGCTTTGCTATTTCTGGGATGTTGGAATTTTGTAAAATGTGCTTATTCTTACAGTCAGTGCCACAGGCCACGGTGCCTGTGGAGTCTGTCCCAGGGGCTGTCCGAGGCTCCTGCCTCCCTCTATCTGTAAAGAGGCACATGGACACTCCATCTCCCCTCCCCGCTACATGGGCCAGGAGAGTGCTCTTTTGTTGATGTCCTACTGGGTCCCCCCAGCTCCCATCTTAGCACCTGTGGTCTTCATCCTTCCCACCATACTGCATCCCTTAAAAGTGCAACTAGCTGGTGCTCCTCTCAGCGCAAACCCTCTAGCATTGCACAGCTTGCTCGGAGTAGTAGTCAGCATCTGCAGATGTACCCTACCCGTCCCATGGGCCTCGCCCTGTCCCCTCAGGTGTGATGCAGCTCCCACCCACCTTTAGACCCCTGCCCTCAACAGAACTGCACACCCTCGAGGATGGGATCATCCAAGGTTCCTGCTATGGCCCCGACAAAGAGTGTGCATTCAGGAAACCTTTGTTGGGTTGAAGAATGAATGAATGGGTGCCTTCTTATCTAGAGGAGGGCCCCACCCAGCATCAGAGGGACAGGGCTCTATCCTTCCATTTTTCAGAAATCCACTTCTGCTTAGGGGGGTGGCCAGGAAACATGTTCCAGCTTCCCTCCAGGCACAGGCAGAGGTCTCCTCCCTCCTCTGCCCCTGTTCCCAGCCCTGCACTATGACCTGGGACTGGAGACCGAGAGCTCAGACACCATGGTACTCTGTGTGGTGCCTGCAGGGAGCTGAGCCACTCTCTAAAGCACAACACTCAGCACTCGGTGTCCCGCCCTCATGGCTGGTTGTGATGTCCAGTTAGAGAGCAGAGCACTGGGCAGTGCCTGGCACAGAGCAAGTCTGAAAACCGAGAGGCATTGTCACTAGTTGTCACCCCAGAGCCTCCAGCCCAGTTACCCCCCACAGCTCAGGTGTGGAAGTGTCTCTTTGTGTGACAGGCCCCGGGACACTTACACCAGTTCCACCCTCCCCTTGAGGGCACAAAGCAAAGTGTCCTGCAGACCAAGGCCCCCAAGGGATTCCTTCACCCAGCTCCCCCAGCACACAGCAGGGTCCAAATCTCATCTCTCAGGGCCCCTTAGCGGGAAGGTGTCCTTGCCAGGCTCTGGGGGCCAGGACAGGGGTGGGTGTAACTCTACCCTCTAAGGATGCTCAGAAGCCACACTCCTGATACAGCAGAGGTAGAAACCAGATCTCGAGCCTGTCCAGCCTGGCCTGCCCAAGTGAGGGCAGCAGGGTGCAAAGCTGGACAGGCTACCCATGGGCAGTAGGTACATCTTCCCTCAGCCCCATCCAGGGCAGGTGGTGCCTGTCCTGAGGCCAGGCGCACCGCCCACTTCCGCAGCTATAAGCCAGGACCCTCCAGACCCACATGTCCCACATGGTGGCGTCCAGGCTGCTGACCACAATGGGGAGGACAGGCCCACCCTCACAGGCAGCTGTTGGCACAGAGAGCCCCAGCGGGGCCCCTCGTCACGACGGCAGCAGCTGCTCCTGGGGATTCATCCACTCCGACTCTGGCATCCACCCGAGGCATCACAGAGCCCTGCTGGGGGCCCCTGGGTCGGTCCCTGGAGTCTACCTGCTCAGCTATGGGGTCCCGGGGGACTTGTGGGAGCCTGTGTTCCTGTGGTCCCAGCTCCACCAAGCACCGCCCTCAAGGGGCCTCCTGCCCTCACAACAAACTTAAAATATGGAAAACAAGGAGCCTCCTTGGAAAAGTCCCCACCTCATCTGGGGTCCTGGCCTGAGGCTGCCCTGAGCACCCTGTTCACTGCCCAGCACCAAGGCAACTTCTCAAGTCCTCCTGCCTATGTCCTGGGATGAGGGACCCCATGTGTCCTCCCAAGGAAAGCATTCTCTTTTGCAGAAATAGTTAAGGAGATTGAGGTGCCACTGGCTGCCCTGGATGCCCCAGGGGACAGTGGCCACTTGCCTGTGGCCGAGCAGGAGGAGGTGGGAATCCCAATACCGGCACCAGGGCTCCTGCAGGTCACCGAACGGAGGCGTAAGTACAGGGGAGCTGCCTGCCATGCTCCATGGGGACCTGTGACCACCGGGGAGGGGGAACCCAGGGCCACATCCTGTCCAAACACTCCCCAGTATGGTGAGCACTGAGCTCTTCAAGCTTTTGGCTCGCCGGGCCTCAGCTGTACCATCTATAAGTGGGGCTCCCGAGAGGGCGTTTGATCCTGAGTGTGGGAAGCAGAATTGGGGGTCTGGCCGTCCCATCTTATTGGGGCTGTGCTGGGCTTTACCCAGAGCTCTGGGTCTCTCCTGGGCCTCATGGGGGCAGGGGGCCTCACGGACAACTTTGCCAGTGACATGCCCCCTGCCCCCAGAGCCACTCAGCAGTGTGTCCTCCCTCGAGGTGCACTTTGACCTCCTGGACCTCACTGAGCTGACCGACATGTCCGACCAGGAACTGGCCGAGGTCTTTGCTGACTCTGATGATGAGAACCTGACGGGTGAATCGCCAGCAGGTGAGGCTAGCATTGGGACGCAGTGGGCACTGGGGGAGGTCCTGGGGCCCAAGACCCCAAAAGCCTTAGAAATGGCAAGGCAGCCAGTGGGGTGAGTGGGACCAGGGACATTCCTCTCTCCCTGCTCAAACCCCATGCAGGCAGGGTCCGGGGTTGGGGGTTCAAACCCACACGTCCTCATTGCTGGCACTCACATTTTCTAAGTGCCCAGGAGACCCCAATGTGTGGTTGACGCTGTGTTGGGAAGCGCACAAGGGCCCAACCCAGTATCTTCAGGAGAGACCCCAGGCCATGCTGATGCTACCCATATTCCCACCAGGCCTGCACCCACTTCCCCGGGCTGGCTGTCTGCGGTCCCCATCCTGGACTCGGACCAGGGCCGAGCAGAACCGTGAGAAGCAGCACCTCGGCGACCCTGAGCGGCAGCCAGCGATTGTGGACACGTTTCTCACTGTGGAGAGGCCCAAGGAGAACTAGGCCAGGCAGCCCCGGGGCCCAGGCAGACGAAATGTGATGTTGAGGCTCTGAGGACACTCTGTCCACCCCACAGGGCTCCGGGTCAGGGTCTCAAGGCACCCAGAACAAGCACAGCCCAGTGGCCTGATGTCCAATTCCTTCCTGGTCCCTGGATCAGGGCTCACAATGCCCGGGGATGAGATAGGAGTGGACTGGGCCGTCTGGAACCTTCTCTCCACAGGACTGGTGCTCTCATCTGTCACAAGGTTCCCGAGTGGATGCTGGGTAACGGGGGGATCTGAGCAGATGACTGCTGCTCTGCAAAGCCCCTAGGGTCTAGGCATATACGTGGGTGGAAGAGTCAAACCTGAACATTTCCACCTTTATTCAGTCCTGTCCCCTTCCAGCCACAAGGGAGCAGTACCAGCAATGAGGCCCCTCCCAAGCCCTGAGACCCTGCTCGTCCTAGTCCCTGCAAGACAGTGGGGGCCCATGCTCCTTAGCTCAGAACACCAAATACGGCACGATTGCCTCAGACTGCTTGGGGGTGCGCCACCTTCTTCCAGTCCCTTGCCCATGCTGTCCCCACATCCTATCGATGCACATCCTGGCCCAAGGGGGTTGGAGGTGTGGGAGAACGTGGGCACAGCCTCTGGCCCCCAAATCAGGCCACCAGGCTCAGCTCTTCCCAACACTGCTTTTTATGTGCTAAAGTACAGGATGGGCTTCTGGTCTGACTGCAAGTCCAAGAATAGTTTTAAAATAAATGTGTGAGCTTGCTTTTTGTTCCCACGGAAACTTGCCCTGATCTATTCCCCACTGAAACCCCACTGAAATGTGCTTCTCCTTAGGAGCCCTGGGCAATGGGCCCATGTGCTTGGCTAGAGGAAGGCCCCCAGGCAAACTGGCCTGAGAAATGCAGGTGATTGCCTTCCACGTTGGGGCAGCAGACTCCCTTTACCGCCATGTGATCAGCAACAACACAGGGACATTGACCAGGCACAGTCAAGAATGCCCCTTAAAACCCAATCCTGTAAAGGCGGCCTGCCTGCCCCCCGCCCCCGCCCGCCCCCCTCACATCCATCCTTCCTGCTGCTGCAGAGCTAATTACAGAAGTGGCATTAAAACATCACCCATCCTAAGCCCTAAGGCCCAACCACCTTCTGTAGCTGTCCTCACAGTGCGGGGAGGGGAGGGTGCAAGCCAGGGGGTACTTTGTTTTCTCCAGCCTAAGCCCCTGGAGCCTGCTGTGCTGCACTCAGGGCAGCTCATTTGGATCACCCGTCAGCTATAAGTGCCCTGGACCTTTAGTCATTACAGTGAAGATCCTGCCCCCACCGAGGCCTGGAGCTCCAGTGTGAGCCTCCCGCAGCCAAAAGCAGGTTTCTAGGAGCTCTCCTGGCCCAGAGCAATAGATCCTCACAGGGAGGCAGCCAGCAGGGGTGGCCCCATTTGTGAGCAGAGGCCACGATGAGTCTGAAACCCCAGCTATTTTATTCACCTGTGAATCAAGGGCCCAGAGAACAGGCACCAAGTGCATGGCAGGTGGTTCCTCAAACCCTGAGTCCCTACGGAAGATTCTTGGCTGGGAGTCCTGTCCACAGACCCAGGAGCTGACACAGAGCTCGTGGGGTGGGGTGGGGTGGGGTGGGGGGCACAATTGCCCATTGAGGAGAGAGAGGGTGCAGCAGCAGGGGTGCCAGGTGCTGGGTCCTCAACCCCAGGAAGAGGCGCTTCGCTCCAGGTTCTGGCCACCACAACTGCCCACCTATAATAATAAAGGCGTAATATGCTAATTAGACTGGACTTCCAGATGAAGCCAGGGCTAGGAGGGAAGTCCAGGTACCAGCATCTGAGGGAAGGAAGGCCTACTCTTGCATGAATTTCTCTACCTGCTTCTCTAAACATGTTACACGTTCATAAAAAGTTCAACAAGGAAAGATCAGTGACACCAGCCTGCTGAACTGACCATGCACAGCTGCTTGCCGTGTGGACACCTGATGTCCATCCCTGGGAAGGCACTCTGGAGACCTTCAACCAACTGACTAGTTTCCCAAGCAGCGGAGCTGAGGATGGAAAGCCAGGCGGTGACCCTGCACGCACACATACACACACTGGCACCCACAGCACACAGCACAGCTGCTTAGAGTGCATGTCCCAGCAGGAAGCATCCAGGAAACCCTGCTCCTCTCAACCACACTCGGCACCCACATCTGGCTCTATGCCAGTGACCCAAGGGTCCCATCTCTTTGAGATTCTAAACGTAGCTCTAGAAAAAAAAACATGGAAGTTGTTGGCGGATCCAAAGTCCCAAATTTTGGTTTGGAAAACTGTCCATGGCTCCTGTGTACTGAAGTAAACTGCACCCCAGGGTGGGTGCCCCGCTAGGGACATCTGCTCACCTCCAATGACCCTCTCAATGCCCTGCTCAAAGTGCTTCTGTTGCACAAAAGGACTCGGGTGGCGAGCAGCGATCAGGGTTGCATCATTGCAAACATTAGAATATCAGGACCTGACCCAGGAAAGGCTGCCATTGGTGCCCAGCGAGCTTCATCCCAGGAAAGCCTCCAGCCAAGAGACCAGAGGGAAACCAGGTGAGCACATGAAGGAAACAGAACTACCTTGTCATGACCACTGTTGTTTACTTTTTATTTTATTGCTTAAAATATTACAAATAGTAGTACATGTCTCCTTTTTTTCCCCCCTTGACCTTTCCCCGGCCTCTCTTACCCCCCAGTGTCCATTGGTTATCCTTACATACATGCATAAAGATCCTTGGGTTGATCTCTTCCCTCCCACCCCCCACAACCCTCCTCGGCCTTCCTGCTGTAGTTTGACAGTCTGTTTGATGCTGCTTTGCTTCTGTATCTATTTTTATCAGTTTACAATGGTCTTTATTATCCATAAATGAGTGATGTCATGTGGTATTTTTCTTTCATTGATTGGCTTATTTCACTTAGCATAATGCTCTCCAGTTCCATCCATGCTGATGCAAATGGTAAGAATTCTTTTCTACCACAGCATAGCATTCCATTGTGTAGATGTACCACAGTTTTCTAATCCATTCATCTACTGATGGGCGCTTAGGCTGTTTCTAAATCTTAGCTATGGTGAATATAGCTGCTATGAATATAGGAATGCATATATCCTTTCTGATTGGCATTTCTGGCTTCTTGGGATATATCCTTAGAAGTGGGATCACTGGGTCAAATGGCAGTTCCATTTTCAAATTTTTGAGGAAATGCCAGACTGTCTTCCATAGTGGCTGCACCAGTCTGCATTCTCACCAGCAGTGCATGAGGGTTCCTTTTTCTCCGCATCCTCTCCAGCACTTGTCGTTTGTTGATTTGTTGATGATAGCCATTCTGACAGGTGTGAGATGGTACCTCACTGTTGTTTTGATTTGCATCTCTCGGATGATTAGTGACTTTGAGCATGTTTTCATGTCTCTTGGCTTTCTGAATGTCCTCTTTTGAAAAGTGTTTATTTAGGTCCTTTGCCCATTTTTTGATTGGTTTATATTCCTTTTGTTAAGTTGTATGAGTTCCCTATAAATGTTGGAGATTAAACCTTTATCAGTGATAACATTGTCAAATATGTTCTCCATGACCACTGTTTTTAACCAGTTTTCTGGTTAAACTACTAAGGTACTAGTTTTTTAACATAAAATCCATGTTCCATTACATGTATAATACATCTGGATCATCCATCACACGCTGATGGACACTTGGGCAGTACTGACGAATGCTGCTATGAACATCTGTATGGATACCGAGGAACTGCTGGGTCACATGGTGACTATTGTACTCTTTGGAGAACCTCTACACTGCTCCCCTCACTTATACTACTGCACATTCCACCAGCGTGTCTCCAACCCTTGCCAGCTCCCCGTTTTGTCCATTCTTTACAGCCAACAGGTGAGTGTGAAGTGCTACCTCCCTGTGCTCTCGACTTGCACTTTCCTAATGATTATCAGCACTCAGTGCCTTCCCATGTGCTTTTTGGCCATTTGTGTATCTTTGAAAGAGTGTCTACTCCAATCCTTTGCCCATTTTTAGACTGGGTTATTTTGTCGAGTTGTGAAAGTTCTCTACTGATTCTGGATCTCATACTCTTATCAGATGCATGATTTCCAAATGTTTTCTTCCAGTCTGTCGGCTGGCCTTTCACTCACTATACAATGTCCGTTGACACACAAAATTTTAATTTTGAAGGAGTCTAATTTACTTTTTCATTTGTTGCTTATGCTTTCAGCATCATAGTAATTAGGAAACCATTACAAAAAGAGGTCATAAAGCTTCCCCGCCTTGTTTCCTTCTAAGAGCTTCATAGCGAGTTAACATATATAAGGTGGTAGGGTCCAATTCATTCCTGGTGTGTGAACATCTGACTGTCCCAGCCCCATTTGTTAAAGAGCTTGTTCTTTCCCCACTAAATGGTCTTCATACCCTGGACAAACTCACTGACCAGCGAACGGTGGGCCTCTCTGCTGATCTATGTCTGTGGTTGTGCTGTAGCCATGTTGTTTGCTAGAGCTGGTAGTAAGCTGTGAAGTAGAGCAGTGTGAGTCTCCACTCTGTTCTTTGACAAGATGGTTGTGGGGTATCCAGGGGCCCTGCAGTTCCACGTGAATTTGAGGATCAGCTTGTCCATTTCTGCCTCAAAGGTTGTCCATGAGGAAAAGGCAGTCTGTGTGGTCTACTCCAGTCTTTAAATATATTTTATTGATTTTTTACAGAGAGGAAGGGAGAGGGATAGAGAGTCAAAAACATTGATGAGAGAGAAACATCGATCAGCTGCCTCCTGCACACTCCCCACTGGGGATGTGCCCACAACCAAGGTACATGCCCTTGACTGGAATCGAACCTGGGACCCTTGAGTCCGCAGGCCGACGCTCTGTCCACTGAGCCAAACCGGTTAGGGCTCTACTCCAGTCTTTAACTTCGGTGTGTGAGTAACTTGTGAAACCCCAAGGGGAGAGAGAGAAAGATAGAAAGCATATTCTGGGCAAGACACAGATCGGGGCCGTCCCCAGCCAGTCTGGTCAGGTGAGAAGTCGTCCCTCCTTGCCCTTAGCTGACAAAGGCTCACCCTGTGTGCACTGGGCAGGACACTAAGGAGACATTGACTACAGAGGCTGGAGGACACGGATCCATGGCAACGTGCTCTGGGGTGGCAAGAAGCACAGCAGAGGCTACTGACTCGCTGAGGTAACCACAGGCTTGCAAAGGGCTGCTGAGTAGGTGGGAAGTCCCCAGGAAAAGCCCTCAACCACTGGGGTTTAAACCACTCTGGCAGGCAAACAAGTTTTCTAGACCAGGTTCTTGGGTTTTAATTACAAGGAAGAGAAACAAGAGAGCTGCCAGGTTGGGAACTTAAGCCCATGACTAGGAATGCAGCCTGGCTGTTCATTTCAGTGGGTCTGTCCTCAGATATAAGTTTGGTTAATACAGTAAAAAATTACCAAGTCTACACAGAAGGAAAACAGAAATTCACGTGGGTACAGACTGCTTTAGGGCCAATCATCTCCGAGGCCTCTGCTACATCTCGACAGCTTCAAAGTTTTAAAGACAAAGATGGACACTTGCCAGGTCGATGGCATGACCAGAAATCAATTACACAACCTCCCACGGCAAGTGGCACAGCCTGGCCAACACTCACCTGTGGAGCCCAGAAGGTGTGCCACGAGCTTCTTCCCTAGGGTGTCCGTACTGAGGCTCTTGTTCAGCTTCAGTGGATGCAGGTGCACCTTGAAGATGGAGCACCTGCCTTTGACGTCTGGGGAGCCTACCAAAAAAAAGACCCCACAGCAGAGTCACCTGTACCACCTCGCAAAACCCCAAGCACAGCCTGGGATTCCAGCACCTTCCTGGCCACAGGAGTCAAGAACAGTAGCAGAAATGACCCAAAGGTTGTGCATGTTCAGCTCAAACACATTAACCAAGCTGCCGCTGGCCAACACCAAATCCGTGATGTGCTGTGACCCAACAATGCAAACACAAGGCCAGTCCAGGAGCTGGGTCCAGCGGCATTGACAGTCTCGCAGAAGGCAGACTTTGCTCTTGCAGACTCGCTCATTTCCAGCACACTGGATATTCAGAAGAAGAACACAACTCTGCCACAGCATTCCCACCTGTATGGACTGACTCCAAAATCTCAATCAAAATTTCCGCCATATACACAGCTAATGATTAACCAAACTTTTAACCAAGAGCACAAAGACCAGCCATACCTCTTTTGGCTCCGTGGATAGAGCATCGGGCCATGGGCTGAAGGGTCCCAGGTTCAATTCCAGTCAAGGGAATGTACCTTGGTTGCAGGCTCCATCCCCAGCCCTAGTCAGGGCACATCTGAGGCAACCAATCAGTGTCTCTCTCACATCAATGTTCTTTTCTCTTCCTCTCCCTTCCACTCTCTCTAAAAATCCATGGAAAAATATCTTTGGGTGAGGGTTAATAACAACAAAATTAAATACCTAAAACAAGAGCACATAGATCAGAATCTGAGTGCCTGGCAACCACACTCACCGATATAAATCTGGTGGTCGAACCAGCCAGGCCACCTCAGGGACAGGTCAAGGATGTCGGGGCTGTTAGTGCCAGCTAGCACCAAGACGTTGGTGGCTGAGTTGAACCCTGGGCATGAGAGAAGAGGGTGAGCCACATTCCTGGGTGTCTTTCCTCCTCCCTCTGGTCCTAATAGCATGTCCCATTGCCCTTTTCCTGAAGACCCACCTGTCCCCTTCCAGGTCTCTGCCAACCCGGCAGCCCCTTTGGCTCTGCTTTCCCTCACACTCACTGCAAGTGGCTGCTCAGTAGTGGGCAGTCCTCATGCCCAGGGCTGGCTTTGAGAGACCCTCTTAGACCCTAGAGAGGAGGAAATTAACAGCCCACACTCTGGTTCTCAATCCCTCACTGCTCCAGCTGAGACACATCTCCACAGGTGGGTAACTAGGACCCCATGACCTGCTCTCAGGTGCAGACCCCATCAAGATTCATCGCTGGTCCCTGACAGCCTCTGGTTCCTCCCAGCAGAAGGGCAACCTGTTACCATGTCTTGGCCCTGGCCACTTGCCAAGGTCTCTGTCCACCCACATCTTGGCAAGCTTGAGGGACCCAGGAACTGGTGCAGATGAGGGAAGGCAGCAGGGCTGATGGGGAGGAGGGCCATGTGCCCACTACGACTGTTCTGTCCAGTCAGCCCCCCACGTCTAAATCTGATTAGAATTTCTGTTGAATGCATTGGGAATGTTTTGGTGTGTGAACAAAAGAAGTAGCACAGGAGGCCTGCCTGCTCATCCTGACAAGGTGCTCTCCCTGCCTCTCTGGGACCTGGATGGGACAGTCCCCCCTGGGCCCTGACAAAAGGGGCTCCCTGTGCCTAGACTGTGTAAACAGTGTGGTTCCTGCTGAGCACCTGCCTTCCTCCTGATGGCTGAGATGTGTGTACAGGCCGGGCAGAGGGTATTAGGTGACCAGACACCGTCCACTGTGTGTCCTCATGACTAGTTGCTGGGGAAGTGAGTGGCCCTTGACTCGGCAGGGATGAGAGGCTGTGTCTTTTCCCTCTGATGGTTTTGCCACGTCCTGTCATTGTAACCAGTTACAGTTGTGAGTATGGTGACACCTGGCATTCTGGGAGTCCACCCAGTAAGTCGCTGAACCCAGGGTGGTCTCAGGAACCCCCAATAAAGTCTCAAGGCTAAAGTGGACATAAAACCTGTCAAAGATCCCGTGAAAGCTTCTCCAAATTCAAACACTGGTATCAGTGCCTAGACACTTCCCATGAAGCTTCAGGGACCTGACAAGCAGTCAGACTCACCAAGGGGGAGTCACTGCGCACCACTCAGCTGGGAGGAAGGGGAGGTCTGAGCACAGGAAGCAGTAGGAGGCTCAGGCAGAAAGCATGGTTGCCTCCATGCCATCCTGTGGGCACTGATGCCTGTGCTGACTGGCCTGCCTCTGCAGAGAATTGGGAACCTCCCATCCCCACTACTCCTTCCTGCTGGAGGAGGGCAGGGCACATGGGCCCTGGTCCTATTGTGGGCACCAGGGTGTGATGATCTAGCACAGCTTCCTCCATGGTGTCTGCCTGAGAACAGCCTTTCTTAGAAACAGAACAATGGGGGTTCTCAGAGCAAAAAGCTACATGAGGTCATGTGAGGGCAGAGGGGCCTGCTCTCAGCAGCTGTGTCCACTCACCGTCCATCTCCGCAGCATCTGGTTCCGGGTGTTCTCCTGCTCACTCTGGCCTCCCAAGTGCCCATGGCCTCGCCTCCTGCCGATCGCATGGATCTCATCAATGAACAAGGTGCAAGGAGCGGTTCTTCGGGCCACAGCAAACAGGTCCCGGACCGGAAACAGAAGTGCACATGAAGAGCCGTTTGTTCCAGGTAAAGACAGGAGCAAGCCCTGTCCTCTGCCTGCCTGCGCCTCCCTCCCTCACCTCTGACTGACCCCAGGGGTGTCCAACTTCAGGACAAGGGCACATCCACCTACCCTTGCTGGCCCAACCCCCACAAACATCTCCAGGAACTCTGACCCGTTCACGGTGAGGCAAGGCACGCGAGCCGCCCCCGCAGTCGCCTTGGCAAGAAGTGCTTTGCCAGGACCGGAGGACCAGTGAGCACGGCCCCCTGAAACACAAAGGTGACGCCTGGTTCTGAGACGGGCACTGGAGGAAAGGAGTGACCAACAGGAATCCCATCTGATGCTGCACCTTCTTAGAGGCCGAGGTTTCCTGCAACACCTCTGCCCCCAGGTCTCAGGCCATTGTGAGCATCAGCGTCCCAAGCTTGTGGGTCTCAACCAGTGTTTCTTCAGCCGTGAAGGCAGCACCTCTATGGGCACCTGTGCTTCCTGTCTACGAGTTGCCTTCCTCTGATTTAAAGTTTAAAATCACCAATTCATGCTCTTGTAACCACCTCAGTGTTCATTTTATGAATTACCATTACACCTGAAAATTTATAAGAGATTTAAAGGGGGGAGCTTATATTGCTCCAATTCTGGTCAGGAGGGTAACTTAGTACTTAATTATTTCAAAAGAGAAACCACCACGGTTTAAGTGTTTAAAAACAAAACCAAACTACGCACATACAGGTGAAAGGGAGAGAGCCACAAAACTTAAACCTGTAACAAGGCACTGGCACCTCACATCCCTGTGACCACAAATGTGGGATTCAGACACGGCACTGCCCACCACAAGGTGCTGGCTGGTGACCATGCAGAGCAGACTCTGCAAGAGGACAGGCAGTGAGCCAGGGCATGTGCCCACACTCACTTGCAGAGCATTTCAGGGGTCCTTATCCTTCCTGCTAGAAGAGGCCGACAGCCACCTGGGTCATATGTCCTCAGCACTAACTGGGAGCCTCTCCCTCAAGTCCAGCATGGCTGGGGGGTGACGTGAAGGTGAGAGGTGAGTTACCTGGCTGCTCCGCCCACTTGGGGCATCAGACCCATTTCCCTAGTCAGCATAAGCACCTAAAAGAAATCCTGAAAAGCAAACAGAGGTGCCCACTGCAAGAGCCACGGGCCAAGCAAGGTGTGTGGTAGCTGGATTCCCTGCGGGAAAACCTCCAACCGGAGCAGAAGGCAGCCTGTGCGCCTGTCACCCTCATGTGCTTTACAGCTCACACTCACCAAACTGTAAAAGAGAAATGTCACCTCATGCTCTCAAACCTCAGGCCGACAGTGGTGCCCCAGTGGGTGAAGCTGGGGCTACTCAAAGGTCTCTGGTGGGCACTGCCCACAGTAGAGCTCAAAGCCTGGTCCAGAGCCCAAGACCTGAAGGGTCTATGAGTCCATTTCTTATGTGATGCAACTCTTTCTGGAAAAAGAACTCATAGCTTCTGTCTGGTCCTCAAAGGGTCCATGACACAAAGAGGCACCAGGAGACAAACCCCACAGCCAGGATGGCCAAGACTGTTTCCTCTGAAGGACGCCCTGAGCCACAACGAAGCCCACACCATAACTGCTCCACCTGCTGGCCCTGGGCTTTCGAAGAGGCAGCTGCATCTGACCCCAAACCTGTTTGAGTTGTACTTGTTTTAATGATATAAGTTGATATTATGTAAACTAATAAATGAGGAGTAAAGCAAGTTGTTTCTTCAAAAACTAATTTGAAGGTTTATTGCTGGGGAAAAAAAATGTGTCAAATTGGGCAGGTGAGCCCTAACCTGTTTGGCTCAGTGGATAGAGCGTTGGCCTGTGGACTAAAAGGTCCCAGGTTCGATTCCAGACAAGGGCACATGCCCAGATTGTGGGCTCGATCCCCCCCAGTAGGGGACATGCAGGAGGCAGCCAATCGGTAATTCTCTCTCTTCATGGATGTTTCTACCTCTCTAGCTCTCTCCCTCCCTCTCTGAAATCAATAAAAATATATTTTTAAAAATTGGGCAGGTGAGAAAACTATAAATGAGTAAGAAAAACTCATGAAAACATAAATTCTGCAGTCAGATGGCTTCAAAGCCTTCAATTCAGAGAAACAAAACTGTCACCAACACATGGTTCATGGTAGGACATTCAACAGAGGATCATGGTCACTGGGACCAAACTCATAGGAAGAGAGACAACACACAATGTACATTTAAGTTAAAAATAAACACACCACACAGGGTATGTTCTGGTCCTGTGGCTCCACTGCCTTACAGTGTAAAATAACCCACTGCGGTTTTCGGTCAATCAGGTGAGAAGATTGTCACTGTTCTACTCTGCAAATGCTATTTCCACTCTCTAATGTGATAGTAAAATGCATCAGCATCATAGAAAGCTGTTGTCAACTACCTGTCAACCCTGGACCACAGGGACCTCTGGCTTTGACTTGGAGCTGGAGCAGTACTGCGTTTTCTGAAATCGATACCTTTGGAATTTTGGCTCCTAAGTCCTGGTACTGTTTAAGGTTCTTGAGGAAATTCACAAACTCCATCGCCTCCAACCTGGCTTCTTCGTAACCAGCTACATCTGCAAACCGCACGTCAATGTTGCCCTAAATGGAACCATGACCTCCATAGGTCCACACTCACCCACTGAGCAGCTGGAACTGCTTTGATACACAAAAGGGAGGGGTTTCTTTAAAAATGTGTCAAAGCCCCGGCCGAATTTACTCAGTGGTTAGAGCGTCACTCAGCGGACCAGGAGTCTCGGGTTCAATTCCCGGAAAGGGCATGTACCTCGGTTGCAGATTTGATCTCTGGACCCTGGTAGGGGCACATGCGAGAGGCAGCTGTTGGCTGTTTCTCTCACACATTAATGTTTCTCTCTATCTCTTCTCTTCTTCTCTCCCTCTTTTACACTCGTTCTAAAAATCAATGAAAAAATCCCTGGGTGAAGATTAACATATAAATGTCAAAGTCTGTTCATGGTATCAAACCTTCCCCCAATTCTGAAGGCTCTTCATCCCACCCACGTGGGTTTGCCTGACTTCGCCTACGGTTGGCCCGTGTGGCGGAGAGGGGAGCACCCCCAGCAGACCCAGTATGGCTTCCTCCCAGATGAGTCCTGCCCAGCCTAGTGTACCACTTTTTAACCTACCTGATCAATTCTTTCCTCAATAAAAACAGAGCTAACTATTTTACTACAGACATTAAAATTATTAGCAGACGCCTGACGCGCTTGAAGAAAGCACACTCCACACCGCTCTGCCTGGAACCAGCGCCTGTGCTGGAGCCCTGTCCCTCGCCCTCACGGGTGTAGACCACTGCCGCAACTACAGGTGTGCAGACAGGGATTAAGCCTGAGGTGTAAGCTTGCTGCCTTTATTTACCTGCTTAAATATCCCTTTTAAAAATTATTCCAACAGGAACTGACTTTACTGCAGGAAGACATAAAAAACTTTTACAGCTGTCCAAGAAAACTAACCATTTCTTGACCAAGGCGTTTTTGGTAACTGAAGCTATTGCAACCTCAAAAACAAACACAATTCTAAGACTAAAATTATGTGAAACTTAAAAACCAAAGGATGCTACAGAATTTATGTATGATCAACCAAAGATGAGTGTTTCTGTCAGGCCAAGGAATGCAAACGCTCTTCTGTACTGTTTCTTCAGTCCTCAAAGAGGAAAACCCCAGTTTTTACCACGAGCTGCTAATACATCAGTTAAAGACAGAACGAGATACAATTAAAAACTTTTTAATTGATTTGAGAGAGAGACATTAATTTGTGGTTCCACTTCTTTACACATTCAGTGGCTGCTTCTTGTATGTGACTGGGGTTCGAACCTGCAACCTTGGTGTCAGGACAACGCTCTACCCAACCCAGTAACCCAGCCAGGGCAGAACTGAGATAATTTAGGTTTTTCACTACAGTAGGTCAAAAGCCAATATAGTGAAAACAATCACAATGAAAGCCACCATAACTAAACAAAAATCTGAAATCAAGGTATCTTTCTTGTATCAAAACCCAAAAACTGCATAGTGTATTACAGGGCGGCGGGGGAGGGGGGGAATCAATGTGATTACTGCTCTCAGGGGTGTATCAACAAAAAAATAAAACAACCTTATCGTGGAGTAATATTTCAGATTCTAACCCAAGGGAAGGAGTACAACACAGAAGAAGTATTTACAAGTGGAGGAGCTGGAGCCGTAGGACATGAACTGCAAGGCGAGAGCAGCGCTGACCCGCTCTGGTCTGCGGGCTCCTCTTGGACAGGAGGTTGCGAGGGCGCCGCCTGCAGGCCGCGGAGGGGCTTCAGTGAGAGTCTGAGGCTCGGCCCCGAGGCCCCGGGGCAGCACGAGCCGTGACCGGTTGGGCCCGAGGGCGGCCGACTTAGAAGCTTCCGCGCCCACGATCTCGGCCGGTGCGGAGAGCAGCTCTGCGAGGCACATCAGGCGAAGGAACACCCGCGGAGCCCGGGCAGAAACGCGCTCGCGGCGAGCGAGGTGCCGGGAGGAGCGGGACTCGAACCCAAGACGCTCACGCTGGGCTCTTTGCGGGGGGGGGGCTCCTATGGAGGTTCCCCAGGGAGCCCGCGGTGGGAACCGCTGAGAAGCGTGGAGGGCCCCGGGGCTCGGAGGGCGACGGGTTAGGACCAGGGCAGCCGCCTCGGCAGCGGGGACGGAGCTGCAGCTGCTCTTGCTGCTTTTCTGACGCCCTCCTCCTGGCACCCCAACACCCCGCCATCCCACCCCCGTCGCCCGCGCCTCCCGGCGCACCCAGATAGCGTCACCCGCCTCCCGCTCACCTGCGGACCTATTTCGAGGGTTCTGCCGCCAGACCCGGCCGTTCCGCCAGGTCCCGGGCCCCCGCGGCACCTCGCAACTCGGCGAGCGGCCGCCCCCAGCCAGTGCGACGGGAGCGCTCCCGCCGACCACACGCCGCTAGGGGCGCACGCGCAGTGCAGGGCGGTCGGGTCCCGGGCCGAACGCGGGCGGGCTGTCCGCATGCGCAGAGGCCGCGGAGCCGGCGCCGGGACCTCGTTAGGAGCCCGCTCCCCGCCTGACTGAAAGGCTGTGACCTGAGCGCCGCCCCCCCCCCCCCCCCCCCCCCCCCCCGCCACACACACAGCTGAACGCGGAGCCGGCGAGGAGCCGGGGCAGGGTCTTTACACTGATCTGAGTCTGCGCAGACCAGGACGCGCACTTCCGGGTCCTCCGTGGGCAGCGGCTCACAGGCGAGCGCCACCCGTGCCCCTTCGGCTTGGCCGCTGCGACCGGCGCGCGGAGGTGCAGAGCGAACGCAGCTGCGCCCGGAGGACCCTTGGAGCAAAGGCTCTGGCGGCGTGTGCTGCGCCCCGTTACCCCGCCACGACTTCCGTTCGTTCTCGACCACAGAACCCTAGTTCTGATGCGCCTGCGGCTGTGCAGTCCAGGCATTTGGACACTGACGGACCCCAGAGGCCACGCTGCCCGCCCTAGAGTCGAGGATGAATAGCCTGGCGCTGGGCCGTAGCGCTGGGCAAGCCCGTGGGGACCCACGGCTCCGGGGAGGCCCACCCGCGTCTCCGCCCGCGGGTTCTCTGTCGCCAGTCCTGCAAGCGAGCCGCATAAACAAAGGCCTCTTGCCCCGGAGCCTGCTGTGATTTCATGACACTCGGAGGCAAACACGCCCGGGAAAAGGCCCCTGAAGGGCGTCCCAAATGCCAAAAGGGAACGGAAAGCCATTCCCCTGGACGTAAAACTAGAAGTGTTAAGACGATTTGAAGTAGGTGAAAAGCTCAGCTAGACCGCAAAGGCCTTAGACCTTGCTGTCTCTACAGTGGCGACAATCCGAGATAATAAAGAAAAAACAAAGGCGAGTTCACAAGTAGCTACTCCCTTAAGGGCCTCTCGGTTGGCTCGCCATCGGAGTGCAGTCATGGAGACTATGGAGCGACTGCTGCGCGCGTGGCTGGAAGACCAAAAGCAGCAAAACGTGCCCCTGAGTGTCCCCATGATCCAGGAGAAGGGTCGGAGTTTGTTCCATGACTTACAGCGTGAACGAGGTGAAAGCTCTCAGAAAGAAACGTTTAGTGCAAGTAAAGGGTGGTTTGTGAGATTCAAGGAGCGCCATTGCTTGCCCCACTTCAAGGTGAACTGCACAGCTTCTAGCAACAAGGACACGTGCCTGGGAGTGCTGAAGAGGTCATCCGAGAAGGTGAGTACACCCCCCAGCAAGTTTTTAATGTAGATGAGATAGGGCTTTACTGGAAGAGGATGCCTGAAGGAACGTTTATTTCTGTGGAGGAAAAAGCTCAGCCAGGGTTCAAACCATCCCAAGATCGTTTGATGCTGCTTCTTGGTGGTAACGCAGCTGGGGACTTGAAGCTGAAGCCCTTATTGGTGTACCACTCCGAGAACCCCAGGGCCCTGAAGGGGTACTCCAAGCCCAATTTGCCTGTGATTTGGCGATCAAACAAAAAGGCCTGGGCAACCAGGAGCATTTTTCATAAATGGTTCACGTACTTTTTCTGTCCTGCTGTTGAAAAATACTGTGCCAAAAATAATCTAAGCAACAAAGCACTGCTCATCCTGGACAATGCACCATGCCACCCAGTCCATTTGAGTGATCTGTCTGATAATGTAAGAGTGGAATATCTTCATGACAGTACAGCTGACTCCATCCAGCCCATGGCTCAAGGTGTAGCCTCTTACCTTCAAAGCTCATTACCTGAGAAGAACTTTTGAGCACATGCTAGAAGCAACAGATGGGGAGGGTACAGCTACAACCAGGGAGTTCTGGCAAAACTACAACATCTTGGATGCTGTAGACAACATTGCAATAGCTTGGGAGGCACTCAGGCCAGCAACAATGAACAGTGTGTGGAAGAAAATTTGGCCCCAGTGCGTTCAGTTTCAGAATTTTTCCCAAACAGATAACATTGCACAGCTTCAAAAAAACATTATGACCCTTGCCAAGACTCTGGCTTTTGAAGAGCTTGTGGAAGCTGATGTGGACCAGTTGCTACAGTCACACAAGGATGCTCTCTCTAATGAGGAGCCGATGCAGCTGGAACAGGAGCCAGCAGGAGAGGAGGAGAGTGAAGACACTCAACCTGTTCTGCGTCAACTAACCACGGGAGAACTCTCGGCAGCCCTCTCACATTTTGAGGCTGGCTTACAGATCCTTACCAGTAGCAGTCCCGATGATGAGTGGAAACTGAAAGTTTCGAGAGCAGTCAGTGGTGCCATAAATTGCTATAGGGAGCTGTACAATGAGAAAAGGCGATGCTTAAAGCAACTCTCTTAGGTGGTTTTCCAGTGTGTGTAACGGAAGATTAAAGTAAAGCCAGAAGCAAGAAAGTGACCTCAATGAGACTCAGCCACGTCTCTCTGCTTCCAGAGATTTAACATTCCTGAAAACACTATTTCTGATATTTTAATTTTGACACTTGAGTATAAAATGTTGTCATTACAATTTTATTTAAATATGTTTTTTTAAAAATTTGCATGAGCCCTGGACAGTGTGGCTCAGTTGGTTGATTGTCATTTTGTACACTGAAAGGTCACTGGTTCAATTCCTAGTCGCACATTCCCAGGTTTTGGGTTCATCAGTCCCAGGCCCTATGGGAAGCAACCAGTCAATGCTTCTCTCTTTCTCTCCCCCACCCCCGCCCTTCCCTCTCTAAAATCAATAAAAACATTTTTTTTTTTTTGTAAAAAAAAAAAAAGATTGCATGCTGGAATACTATGAAAATACAACAGAACTGTAAGGAGACCAGCCCTTCTAGACATGAAAACACACTGGGTCTGTAATTAAAGTACTTTAGTAGCCAGAACTGTGGAGTAAATTAGAAAGTCCAGAAATAGGTAAAAGTAGACTTTTTAAAAAATAGCGGATGACAACTTGTTAACCCATGTTCATTTCCTGCTGTCTTCTGATGATTGCACCGAGGCCATGGAAGGTAATTTCCTTGGTTGGGAGGAATATACACAAGTATTGAGAGGCAAAGTGGCATCCTCTCTCCAACCTCCTGTCAGATGGTTCAGAAGAAAAGAATGAACTAAACGAGGCACATTTACATGTAGGACATCCAGGAGACAGGCACATGGGAATGTTTTTGCAACGTTTCTGTAACTCTAAGTCAAAGTAAAAATGTTAATTACTATTTCATAACCTGAAGGGGGGAAAATACTGCATCCTCCCCCTAATATCCAAAGTAGAGCTTTAGTTATTGGTAGCTGAGGTGCAGTTCAAACCTTCAGGAATAGGGTTGCTGACATTATCTGGATTGAAACTGGATATAGATGGTGAGCAGAGATTTCCGAGGTTCTCTGGGTCATAGCCCCTTTGAGATCCTGGTCAAATCTGCAGATTACGTCTCTGTAGGAAATGGACATTTACAGAGGTGTGGTTTCCTACAGTCCAAGGGTAACGGGAACAGCTTTGAGTTTCAGTGAGAGGCCTGGTAGAGGCCGTGACAAGATGTAACAGGCACAGGACCTGTGACGTTCTTGTGATTGCTGGGTCAATGGACAATCCTACATTAGGACACTGAGCATTCTCTGCATGCCCCGCTCGGTGATCAGTGACTCCTAGACCTCAAGCAGCTCATGAGATGGTCTGTGTTCTCATCCATCTCATAGAATGGAGGCTGAAGGGAATCAGAGCACTCAGGCCTATGTCTGACACCTATGCCTGAGCTCATCACCCACCAAGAGTGCTTCTCCCCAAACCAGATTAATGAGGCTCAATTAGATATGGCAGGTTGTGGGCTCTTCCTAGAACCCACAATTGGTTTGCCGGTCAGCAAACCCTGACCTGTGCTTGATTCACCACACACAGCAAAGTCTAGAGACCACAGATTTAATGAGACAGTGGCTGCAGCATCATTCCAGCTGGGTGCCCCTCATTGCTCCTCTGTGAGGTGCTGACTGTGCAAACTGGTTCCTCTGTGGATTCTTGTTATAATGCTGTGGACTCAGAAAGACCACGTGATTCTGTTTGAAGACTTTGTCATCCAGAAGGGATAGGTGGGGAAGAGGCGTTGGGGCAGGAGGTAGAGCTAAAAAAATTTAAAAAGCCAACTGTCCAACAAATGCCAGCATGCTAATGTATCTTCTGGATACTTATCCTAACACACAAACTCAGGAGTGGCTTGTGTCCCCATGACAGAAATGTGCAGCTGTGAGAGAGGTGCAGGTCTGAGGCGCCTGCCCTTAGCCCATCGTATGCTATAAGCATCCATAGACGCAAACGGCGGGCCTTCCCCACACGCCACCCATGTCCATAAAAAAAATATGTTTCCCTAAGTGGCAGCTCTGACCAACTTTAAAATCATTTTTCATGAGAATTTTCAGCTGAAAATATTCAAGAACACCCAAATTGTAATATATTTATTTTTATAATATTCATTGCAAGTTGATTTTTTTATTTTATGGATATTTTAAATTAAATTCAAAATATTGTGGCATGTGGGGATGGTTTCCCTTTTGGACACGTGATAGTTAACTGGTTAAACCCTCTGCAGCTCTATAAGAGAGGCAGGCTGAGGACCTGCTGTTGACCCCGCCTCACTTCTCACTTCTCTTCTCCTTTCTTCTCGCTGTCACACTGAGGCAGGTCAGAGCAGACAGCAAGAGGATGGCCTAAAGCTGCCACATGACACTGTCTTCAGCACTCCTGCGTCGGCCAATGGCCAACAAGCTGAGCTGACCCTCTGCCGGCTGCAGCCTCTCCTCTTGGGCTTCCTAGTCAAAGGTGATGGGGAACCCAGGGCAGGGCAGGAAAGACTCTTCCCCCAAGCCTCACCCTCAAAGGCAGGGTCTCTGATGCATGAAACATTCCTGCAAATGTTGAGGTTGGCTGCAACTCCCCCACTGAAGAGCTGTGGGACTCATTTTCCGTACGGGGTCCTTTGTCAGATGGAACGTCATACACCTCATGCTCATCTGCCTTCACGGACTCTAAGCTTCCTGCCTGAACTCAATGGAGCAAATATTCCCAGCACTTGACCTCAGGGTCCCCCAAAAAAGGCCCTGGCTGGTGGTCTTTGAGCTTTCCGGATTCCTCCACAGGCACTGTAGTGGGACAGACCATCTCAGGGGCAAATATGGTCCCCAGAAATGCCACTCAAACCTCACGAACCTCTCGCAGAGCCACACCTGGAGGCAGGACCCCCAGCCACCCAGCTCAGAGCACCAAAGTGGGCCGGGCTAGGCCAAGTCAGGGGCCACAGCTGGTCCACCAGAGGAAAGAGCTCCATGGCCTCTTCCCTCCATGTTGCGTAGAAAGAAAGAACCGGTAACCCCTGGACTGGCCCTGTCAACCTCTAATCTGCGGGAGAGAACGTAGAGGCAGAGCCCAGCCCCTGGAAGACACCTATACAGAGCCTCAGCCAGGAACAACCAGGAGACCCCAAAGAGACCAGGGGGATGGGAGCCTCCAGGGTGATCCCAACCATCCACTGGAGATGAGTCTCAGGCCAAGGCTGAGGGTGTGCAGTCGGTGTCCTCAGGTCTTGTCAGCCACTGCCTGGAAGCTTCCAGGCTTTTTAGGATAGCCAACACCCAGCAGCCTGGTTCCAAGGACATGGGGGCTCTTCACCATGGGGAAGACGGAAAACCCTCCCCCACACCCGACCATGGAGGCTTGCAGTGGTAGGGGGCATGTTCTGGCCCTCAGAGCAGCACACCCAGGAAGCAGCCAGGCACAGCCCTGAGTCCCAGCAAGACCTGGGGCTGATGGTCTGTGGTGCTTTCACCCTCCGGCCCAGTGGGCGAGGTCCAGGGGCTGCATCCTAAGGGTGTCCAGAACACAAGAAACATCTTGACTTTGGCAATGACCGGTAGGGTGGGCTCCAGAGAGGCCTGGGAGGGGAGCCCGTGGCTCTAGGCGTCCGAGTCTGGACCAGGCTCCTGGAAGAGAGTCTGCTTCCGCAACAAGAGCCGGGCACACTTAGGGCACGTGGTGGAGTTGTCATAGTAGCAATCCCTGGGAATAGCGACAGGATGACAGGGTCAGACCCATACAAGATGTGAGCAGTGAGTCCTCAAGCTTCCTAACTCAGACTCCCTCTATAGTTGGGGAAACTGAGGCACTGTCTCCCAAAGGTAAGGTGACCAGATTTAAAGCGGTATACCATTGACCGGGGGGTTTTTTCTTTTTCTTTCTTTCTTTCTTTTTTTATTTTTTATTATTACTTAAAATATTACAAAGAGTAATCGGGACTTTTTTAAAACGCCGCAGGATGTGGGACAAACCGTCAAAAATCGGGACTGTCCTGCCAAAAGTGGGATGTCTGGTTACCTTACCCAAAGGGCACAGCAGGGTCTGTACCACATGTGCCTGCCAGGTCTGTGATTGGCACCTATTAATGTCTGACAAGGACAGTCTGGCTCGGATCTCTTAGAGTCTCAGTGACCCTACCTGCCCCCATCACCACTGTGCACTCTGCCCCAGGCACGATGGAGGCACAGGGGCCCATGGGCTAAATTTCTAAAGGGGGCACAGCAGCATTTGACATGTTACACACTATGCAAACTGCTGCTCAAGGTACTCCACAGCTTCACCATGAACCCTTCCTGTGACAGCAATCCCCGTTCTGCAGAGCTGTAACGTCAGCTGCTGCTATGACCAACAGCAAGTGGCAGGAAACAACCAGTGTGGGCAGAAGAGGGGGATGCTGTCCCCTCTGAGCCACTGTGAGAAGTGGTGCAGGGCCCAGCAGGCAGACTCATATTATTAGTAATTGTGCCTCTAAAACAGTTAAAATACTTTCTTCCAATTTATGTTATTTTCCCAAACATTCAGTAAGTCTTTAGTTCATAAGTGCTTACATTGTTTAACCTAAATACTTAATGAAAAAAATGTTAGGTATTTCTTTTAGCCTAGAGAAGTCTGAAAAAATATCACTTGGACATTAGAAGTGCCAGGAATTAGGAAACCATGGCCTATGCTAGTCCTGAGAGGCCAACCTCAGTCCTGGGGACAGGGCAGCAGGAGAGCCATGGGCTCACAGCGGGCCCTCCCCAGCCCCACAGATGCTGGTCCCAGTGGATCTTGCGATTCGGGCACACACATCAGGGTCTAACTCCCTATCTCAGGATCAAGACAAAGGCAGCAAAACCAGGCAGCAAAGACCGAGCCCCAAACATCTTCCCTGTCCCTCTCCCTATGGCTGGAGGGGGTGAAGGGGGCCCCACACCAACCTGTGGAAGACGGCGGAGCAGTCACTGCACACGGATGTGTGGCTGTCGAAGGGGAATAGCACGTCACCCTCTCTGCAGAGCTCACATACGAAACCCTTGGCCTGGCACCGCTGGGGGTGGGGGTGGGGGGTGGGGTGGGAGCAAGTCAGTGCTGCTCCAGCGGGCCCCTGAAGCCAAGACACACCACCCTCCCCGCCCTGGGGGCTGGGTGAGGAGCGACACCTGGTCCTCAGAAGAGCACCCACCTCACAATCCAGCTTGATGTGCTTGGCAAAGAGCGTGTGGGTCTCGGTGAGGGAGCAGCCCAGGCGGCCTGTGTGGGCATCCAGGAGGTCCTGGACCGAGTACATCTCATCGTTCTCCACAAAATGCTGCCGGTCCTGGAGCTACAGGTCCAGCAGCCATGACTCTAAGGCCAGAAGTGCCCCTCCCCCTGCCCACCCACCATCCAGGTCCTGGAAGCTCATGGAAGAAACAGGCGTCAACCCCATCTCTGCCCGGCACACAGCTCTTCCTCCCGTCCTGACCCCAACATTCCATCCCCTTCTCTGCCTCCTCTTGTCCACAGACCTCACCAACCTCATGAACAGCTAATTTTTCTTATCTTCCCCCTGAAGGGCCCCCTCTGAGATGAGGCAAGAAGCTTGTTTTGTTCACTTCTCCGCATTATCTACAACAGTGTTTGCCCACGGCAGGCACTCAGTGAATATTGGCTGAACGAACAGGTAAGCCTTGAAAAGCGTGTTTCCTGGTCCACCCTGCCCGGGCAGGCCTGCGCCTGGTCCACATCACGGAGAGTCATGCAGAGGCTGCAGGGACGACGCCTGCTTCTCACAGCGCCCCTCACGCCGATGTGATCGGAGAACACTTTTTGGGTAGAATGTCTGTTTGCTTATGACAGACCTGGTGCTGCCTGGGACAGTGTGCAAGACCCTCTGCTAAAGGCTGTTGTCGAGCCATCTGAGAAAGTCCTCCTCTGGCTGTTTCCCACCTGCCCTCACACCTCCCTGGGCGGGCGTCTGACCTGCAGGAGCAGACGAGCTTCCATGGCCTCCTTGCAGGTGATGAAGTATGGCTTCATGAGCAGGATGTCCTGGCGCAGCTTCTGTGGACAACAGAGACAGGTGGGGCCGAGGCCAGGGAAGGGCTGCCCCATGGCGCTTCTGCGTGGACACGTGTCATCAGACACCCCTCAGGAAGGGCCTTGTTGTGAGTGCTCCGGCCAAGGCCAAAGCACAGCTCCCAGGACCCTAGGCCCTGTCACTATGTCACTCTACCCCCGTCTGAGAGGGATGCAAAGCCCTCTCCAGCCCAGGTGGCCTTGGCTTCTGCCTGAGCACCTGCCCTATAAATGGAATATGATTCTTTCTGACTGCCTCCTGGCCTGGCACCACTGGGTGAGGAGAGATGCCTGGCATCTCTCCCAGCTGTCCCACCAGCCACTTCCCTCCTGAGCACTGGAGCTGGCTGGGCTGACCAGATTACCACATGTGTAAAAGGCATAGGAAATTAAAAGACAGAGGACAAAAAATAAAAAGAATGTAATCTATACATATAAAAGCTTAAGCGACCGTTACGACCGAAACAACCGACCGACCAGTCGTTATGGCACACAATGACCACCAGGGGGCAGATGATTAACACAGGAGATGCCCCTGGTGGTCAGTGTGCTCCCACAGCCAACCTCCCCTGGTCTCTCCCGGTGGCTGGCAGGCCCTGGCTGTGCACCACACGCACCAGGATGACAGCCAGGTCGTTCCAGTGGCAGGGCAGTGAGATCCAGTCGGCCGGACCCCGAATGGGACTGGGCAAGACTGCCCTAATAGGCCCAGATCACCAGCCAGGTCTGGAGACCCCACCCATGCATGCATTTTGTGCACTGGGCCTCTAGCGTCTTAATAAGGTGTAGTGATTATATTCAAACAATCTTTTGGGTATATTGAGTGAAATAAATATGTTATTCAAAATAACTTTACCAGCTTCTTCTTACTTTTTTCATGTGGCTATTAGAAATTTTCAAATTTCCTCTGGGCCTAGAGGACAGCTGAGGGGCCAGTAACCTAAGCAGGTGGGTCTCTCCTCTGCTCCCACAACATGGGTGGCCTCCCCCACCCCCGCCTCACCCGGATCTCCACCAGCTCCTCCACATAGTTGAACAGCAGAGGGTTGATCTCCCGAAGCCTCAGCACGGGCCGCGACACCATCAGCGCCAAATAACGCAGGCTGCAGCGGGACACCTGGGGGACGTCAAGGAGTGGCCTCTCCAGCACAACCCGGCGCCCCAGGCCCAGCCACCCCCACCGCCAGTCAGCACCTGACCACGCCCCTATCCCTACGTCCATGCCCAGCCCACCTCCCCGCCCAGGCCTCCTGGAGCCACACCCCCTCACACACCCCAGGGCTGCACCTTGCGCGGCTCGAAGTCCCAGTTGTGCACCACTCGCGCCGGGATGACAGCTAGGTCGTTCCAGTGGCAGTGGCTGCAGTAGTACTGGCCAGTGTAGTCACATTGCCGGGCCTCACTGGGCACACCCCCTGCAGAGGGGGTGGGTTGTTACCAAGTCTGGCCAGATCGCCTACTTACAGGGTCCCAGCCACACGCATGCGCACAGGGCTTCTGCCGCACATGGTGTTGGTCCCATGGTTCAGCTAAACCCACAACAAGCAGGAGAAAGAGCCACGGGACATCAGGCAGGTCAGGGCGTCTTACTCCCCTCGATTTTCTTACCAGTAAAATGGGACAATGATAGGACTGCTCACCAGGATTGCTGAGGGGACCCAATGGATTAGCATTACTAAGTCTCTAAGGCCTGACAGTGCGTGCAGACCATGGGCTTTCTGTGACAACAGGGCTGCACACGGGAGGCTGAGTGCAGGCCCACCAGCCACGCGGTAATCCTAGGCGACCTGGACTGGAACCCCAGTCTGCCTGTACCATGTGGAAAAGTGCCATAGAGCCCCGAGTCGCTTCCCCAGGAGAGACAGGCAGCACCTGCAGGAGCCATGCTGGCCTTAGCCCCCTGACGCACCCAGTGCTCTCACCCAGATGGCGGCCTGTTACCCTGCCCCTCCCTGGGCACTCACGCAGAGAGATGGGCGCCCGGCACTCGGCACAACGGTAGTCCTGGCTGTCCAGCCCTGTCTCCGGGCAGATGTTGAGCTCGTACTCAGCTTGGTGGCTGACTTTGGAACGCACACAGGGCTTGGAGATGAGGTTCAAGCACTTGCTGTGGCAACGATAATAACACCCTGGGGGGGGGGCAGTAATATGGCTCTTAGAGGACCTTCAGCTGCCAGGAACCCCAGAGGGGCTACTTGTATTTCTAGGCCAATCCAAGAGCTTCTCACTCCTTGGCCTAAAGGAGTGTGCACTTTGCCCCTGAACTCCAGCTTCGAATCTGCCATTCCCACCTGGGCACCTAAAGGGCTTTAAACCCACTCTGTCTGAGTGGAACTTTGGCTCTTCCTTACCAAACCCACCCGAGTGTTCCCATCTCAGACCTCAGAAACCCCACCATTCCACCTGCTGAGACTGACAACTATAAAGCCAACTGTTCCCTCATGCACCCGTTTCTAGCCCTTCAGCTAAGTCTAGTGACCACTTCTCACTCCCAACCGCCCCATCCTGGTCAGAGTGCTATCCTCCTCCCCGCCATCTTGCATCCCTCCGTTAGTCCATGCTCAGCTCAGCAGCCAGAGCAACCCTGTTACAACTTAAGTACGTGTAGCATCTGCTGAGGCCATGGCTCACTCACAGGCCCAGCAACCTCTGAGACCACATTGACTATCCCTCCTCTGAGACACAATGCTCCAGCCATGCTGCTCTCTGCCCTTCACTGAAGACACCGAACACACGAACCACAGGGCCTTTGCACAGACATCTCCTGGCAGGAACCTTCTTCCCCAGATAAGTACCTGGCTTTCCCCTGACCTCCAAGTTTTTGCTTAAATGTCACATGACACCTTTTCCTTCCACCCTAAAGCCACACCCACCTCTCTCCCCGACACATGCTTTTCCCTTTTCTTGTTCTTCTTAACTGTACTCTATTGTCTAACACACCATGTCCTTCACTTATTGTTTGTCTTCCAATAGCGTTTATGTAGCATCTTCTCTGCACTTCCCTCTGTGGCCACTGAGCTCTTGTAATGTGCATAAGCACAACCGAGAAACTAAATATGTATTTTAATTCATTTAAGTTTGAATAGCCAGCCACATATCATAGTGGCTATCATACCAAACACGCAGTGGCTAGTGGCCATCATACCAAACACGCAGCTGTGGATGTGAGCCTGGGGAAAGTGGGTTTTCTTTATTCATGCCCAGGGGTCAGTGAACACCAAGTACATGGTTGAGAATCAAGTCACCTGAGTACTAGATAGAGCAGCAGACCTGTGAGGTCTCTGCCCTGCCCTGGGGACCTGACTGCCCACCCAGAGCAGCCGGTCTGGGTCCCTGCCCACCTGTACAGGTGTACCAGGTCTGAATGAGCCCCCAGATGATGGTGTTACATTTGTCGCATGTCTGCTTGACACTCTTGCTCTTCTCCTTGTAGAAGCGATGCTCCAGGAGGACTCGAATGTTGGGCTCATCTTCATTGGGGTCCTGGAGAGAATCCAGGGAGGGGTCACAGGTGAACCGGGGGTCACAGGTCAGCCCCTTGACTTACTTCTTGCAGGCAACTCTTGTAACAGATTGAGTTTCTCCCAATGTCACCCCTTTTCTCTTTAGCAATGGAACACCCCTGTGATCAATTAGGCCTGGACCCCCTTTTCAGCACCCCTTCTCCTGGGTGCTGCACCTAGGGCCAAGGATAAGTGAGCAGGAAGGACATGACCTTCTCTGCCCTTCCTCCCTTCTTTTCTGCTGGCTCAGGGCAGCCCAGATGGGAGTGTGGCCACTCAGGGACTGCCAGAGCAACAGGAGAGGGGGACCTGGGGTCCCCATCACCACTACCTGCCACGGGTCCTGGACCGCCTACGGCATTTCTATGAGTAAAAGGACACATCTAAGTACTTTCAGCCGCTGTATTTTGGAGTCGTTGTTACCACAGCCTTATCTACATCCTAATCAATACAGCACTTTCCAAATTCCCAGGGACTCATGGGCCAGTGCAGCCAAGCCAGATGCACAGATCTAGGACAACATGTGGTTTTTGGCTGCCAGGATCCATCACCCCTACCTTGTCACCTTCAGGAAGCCCCACCTCCCAATCTGAGTCATGTGGTTCAAGGTGGGACTTACTTCACCCGCTTGCTACAGTGGGTGGGCACCTGACCCAGGACTGGCCTCTGAAGATCAGACTGAGGGAGGAGGAGTCTGCACCTAGACCGAGAGCCCATCTCTCTACGTGCCTTTCTGGCTAGGCTTTGCCTCAGCCCAGGCCTCCAGACTTCCCCTCAGTTCCAGCTGCCTCCCTGGTGGGCGGGCCTGGCACCTGCCTTTAGCTCCTGGAGCTTCAAACGGAGGTGGATGAGCCGCACAACGGCGTCCTTCTGCCGCTCTGACTGCTCGGGCAGCTCCAGGATCACCTGCTTGCACTCCTCGATGGCCTGCCCCAGCTGCTGGATGTCAGAGGCCAGGAACAGACCCTGGGGGGACACACCAGGCACGTGGCCGCTCACGGTCTCCCGTCCACGCCAGACCCATCCTCATGGACGGTTAGGCCCAGAGCAGACCTTGCTCAAGGCCCAGGGAAGGCAGGAGCCCAGGCAGGAACCACCCCCCATCACCTGCCCCCGGGATGGACCTATCTACCCACAGGCCTCTGAAGACCTCATTCAGGATGTTTTCCAAAACACAACTTCCTTCTTTTAGAAATTCGCTCGCTTTCCTGGCCATGTTATTTCACTAAAGCTGGGGAAATGACACTCGCCTGTCATCAAGGAGAGGAAGTGGCTGCTGGCTTAATCGCCAGGCCCAGGGATGGCCCAGCCCTGGTCCAGGACCTCACAGTGACCAAGCAAACCACACGACAAAATATACAACAGACAAGAGGGCCATCCTGGCTGAGTGGCTGGTGGGGGTTGTGGGCAGGGAGTTTCCCTCTCTCCCTCCCTCCCCCTCCTCTTCCCCTCCCCCTCCCCCTGCAGCATGCCTGGGGAACCCCAGATGAAGTCAGTCCTCACATTTGCTTCACAAGAAGCCAGAGTGTAGGGAGAGGAACAGCCCTACATGACAATAGCAGCCCCCAAACCCACTACCCAGGTCCAGCCCTCAAACTGGTTCTGCTGATAGGTGTTAGGTGTCATGTGGGCCTCAGATTTAAAGAACCCTAGCTGAGATGCACATGACCCCTCTGCCTGAGGCTCAGGGGACAAGAAAATATCTGGCTCCTTACGCCTGGGTGCTCACCAGTGTATCCCCTCGCCCCCCCTTCCCCCCCCCCACGCTGACCCTGAACCTTACCACGGGGCGGGAGAAATGGTCCTCAGACAGACCAAGATCCATCACACGCTCGGCACAGTGGAACTCTGGCTCCCCAGGGGCCAGCTCAGGCAGGATCTCTGGAGGGAGCGTGTTCAGGTGGAAGCAACAGAGAGAAGTCAGTTTGCCTTTTCCCAGCAGAAAGCTGGGTAGCTGGGAGTCACAAGGGCCCCTGAGATTCAGGGAGCCCACAGGAGGTGCTGAGAGGAGCCTGGCCCTTCCCTGTTTGCAAAGGAACGTGTGGAGAGAAGGAAGCTCCGGGGGAAAGCCAGCAGCCTCCACCACAGGAACTAGGAAGGGCTGGTGGCAGCTGGTGTGAGGGTCCATCACATTGCCCACCCAGACGCCCACCTCGCCCCCCAGCACCCACCTTCAGAAGTGACGTCTGGGGCCTCCTCGCCAGCCCTCTGCTCATGCTGCCTTGCCCCAAGTTGCTTGTTGAAGGGGTTGAGGTGGGCCTGCCGGAACCGGGCCAACTTCTCATCATATTCCATAGCATCCCACCTGCAGGGCAGGGCAAGGCAGGGGCAGAGGTGAGCAGGCAGCTTCCAGCTCCCTCTCCTGACCCCTCTCTGCATTTTGGGGGTTTCAGAGCGATGCCTGATCTCGTTCACTCTCCAAGGGGGTCTGTCCGGGTGAGGCCCACACACCACAGCCTCCACCCTCAGCTAGTCCCCAAACAGCTCAGCCCCTCAACCAGGCCTCCTGGTGGCCCCCTCAGTAGGAGTGATGACATAACACACTCCCAATACTCACAGGCAGGGGCAGAAGGAGGACTTGACCTGCAGGACAGCCTCCCAGCACAGGGTCTGCTGGTCCCAGGTGCCTCACTTAGTTCCAGTCCAGCTCCACCCTCACTGTCCACTGAGAGGGCTCCCTGCCCCCATGACACCTCCCCTCGCCCGCCCCGCGCCAGGACTCAGTTCCTCACTCCTGGTCCACAAACAGCTACTCCTTCTCCATCAGACCACCCCAAACCACAGCCCTGACCACAACTCAGAGATGACCATCAGAGCGCGGTACTGGAAACCCTGGAGCCACCTGCACGAGGCCTCGGGCAGGGCATCTGCAGTGGCCTGGGCTCCTGCTGACACTCCACATGCCTGTGTCTATGGCCTCACTCCTTGGGATCCCAGGAAAGAGGCAGGAAGTGCCTATGTCACTGCCCGCACTGCTTTCCCTCCTGAGAGCTCAGCAAACTGGCCACAGGGGTCTGCTGATGGCTCCCACAGAGAGGCAGGGGCTTTGCTGGGGGCGGTTACATCCAGGTCCCCAACCCTCACTAGCTGCGCCACATTCCTTAGCTTCCAAGGAGAAATGAATCTGTAGGAAGTAGAATGTGAACAAAAAAAAAAAGATTTGTACTAAGTGCCTGGGTGTGGGTTATGCTTCCTCTACACCCATTTATAGTCAGAGTTAATTCCTAATTATAAGACAATCTGCCCTAGCCTGTATGGCTCAGTGGATAGAGCGCCGGTCTGAAGACTGTAGGATCCCAGGTTCAAGTCCAGTCAGGGCACATGCCCAGGTTGAGGGCCCAATCCCCAGTGGGGGGCGGGTACAGGAGGCAGCCGATCAATGATTCCCTCTCTGATGTTTCTCTCTCTCTCATTCCCTTTCTCTTTGAAATCAATAACAATCTAAACTAATAAAAGCGAAATAGTAAAATTAACCGTTTCTCTGAGACAGGGTAAGCCACGCCCACCAGCCAATCAGAGCAGCTGTATGCAAATTAGCCCGGCCAAGATGGCGGCAGCGGACACCCGGAGGCTTGCCTCTGGGTGCCCGCTGCCGCCATCTGTTGCCTTCCTGCAGGCCACACGGGTGGGGGGGCTGGAGGAGCGACTGCCC
>PVJC01000400.1:58009-128933 GCA_004026665.1 Murina feae
CGCCCCTGAGTCTTAGGCCTGGAAATCAGTGCGGGGCACACAGCACACAGGGAGGTGTGCCCTCCGTGTGTGCTGTGTGCCCCAATGGATTCCAGGGTCCCAAACTGTGAGAGAGCACAGACAGGGATTAAGTACCCCCCCAACCCCTGCCTAGTGCACAAATTTTTGTGCACCGGGCCCCTAGTATACATATATTTGAAAAAGACAATCCCTTGATTCTCCCTCCCCCAAGAAAGAGAACTGAGCACAGAGGGGACAGCCCTAACCAGGGTCACCCCCACCCTGCCCACTGCACCTTTAGGAACCCCCACCTCTGGGACCGGTTTTCCTGTCTAACCTCTGTGGTGGGATGTGGGCTGGCAGTCCAGTCTGGCAGAGCCAAGCACCACTGTCCACCCCAGGTCAGAACAGAGGAGGCCCAGGCACGTGGGCTCAAGCCCCCTCTCCCATTCCCTGACAGCTTCCAGCAGCTCAACAGGGTGTTTAAACCCTGATGCCCAGTGACCCCCTGCCCTCCATGGCAGGTGCCAGTGTCCTAGGAAGCACCCTAACCCTCCTTCCTTGGTGACAACGAATCTTTGCTGGACTGGACTCCATTCAGGCTCCTGGACTTCTCCCAGCCCATCCGTGCCCTTCCTTGAGAAATCAGCTTTAGCAAATATCCTGTAGGTTAGTCAGTTTGGCAAGAGCCTCACCCTCATCCTGACTGGGTTCCTCGTTCCTCTCCCGCCCCTGCCCCCACCTCAGCTTTCAGAGATATTCGCGCCTGAACCAGAATCCCCTGCACACTTGCCATTACTGCTTAGCAATTTTCCATCCACTGACCCTCCCTGCCCCGGCTATAGGTCAAGCGGCCAATGCTGTACTCGGAGCTCAGTTCCATCCCGAGGTTTCTGTCCCCTATTGCAATCCTCCTGAATAAAATATGTTTTTACTGTTTTAGCGACAGTACAGGCCTGGTTTTATGTTGATAGTGAGGAGCCCTAGTGTGTTTTTTTACTTTTTTTTTTTGTATCAATTTCAGAGAGGAAGGGAGAGATAGAAACATCCATGATGAAAGTGAATCATTGATCAGCTCTCTCCTGCACACCCCGCACTGGGGATCGAGCCCACAACCCAGACATGTGCCCTTGACCGGAATCGAACCTGGGACCCTTCAGTCCACAGGCTGACACACTATCTACTGAGCCAAACCGACTGGGGTGGGAACCCTGGTTCTCATCTTATCACATGATTTCCCAGCAGCTAGATGTTGTCACGTGATTATGTTCTGACCAATAGGATGTAAACAGAAAGCTCTCCTGAAACTTCTGGGACTTGTTCTTAAAAGGAGGGGTGTCCCTCTTCATGTCTTCCTGCTTCTTGCTGTCTGGGATGCAGATGTGAGGGTGGAGCTGGAGCAGCCACCTTGGGTTGTGACATAGAAGCTGTGTTGCTCACCCTGGGTCTTTCTTAACATGAGAAAGAAATAAAACTGTTTAAAGCACTTCTATTGGGAGGGGGATTTCTGTCTTTTGTGGCCAGAACAGATCCTAACCTATCACCCCAGCATCCTCATGGAAATCACACAAATTGGCCTTATTCAAATCCCAGCTCTGCGAGTGCCTCACTGTGTGTCCTTGGGCAAATGCCTAAACCTTCCTTTGCTTCCAGGTTCTCATGTTTTAAATGGGGATAATAATAGTGCCTACTGTATAGTGTTATCGTTACGATTAAATCAGTTAAATCAAGTTCTGAGCACCCTGGTCAGCACATAGTAAGCATCCAGCAGATACTGGGTAAAAGTTATTATAGATACTATTATTATCAAGAAGCAGACAGACCTGATTTACACCCTGCCTCTCCCAGTGATGAGCTATGTGACCCCATTTGCTTGTCATAAATAAATAAGGGAGCATGCCTACCTCCTGGGTGGGTGGGAGGACTGAGTACTTGTATACGGTGGTGAGGTACTGTCCAGAGTTGCTGCTGAACAGACGGACAGTGCTATCACATGCTGACAGCCAGCCCCAGGGGTCTCTGCCTGGAAACCTCTCAGCATTTAAAATATGGCCAAAGGAGCCCTGGACATGGGTCAGGGCCCGTGCCAGGAGGCAACAGATCAATATTTTTTTCTCTCTCTACCACTCCCTTCCTCTCTCTCTAAAAACAACAACAACAAAAAATATTTTAAAATATATGGCTAGAGGAACTCAGAGGCAGGAACAACTCAGCTCTTCCCAGCAGCTCTCATCGGCTGCCAGCTCCCCTGCAAAAAGCTCTTTCATTCACCTCTGTGTGGACGGTGCCAGTCCCAGGCCTGGATAAATAAATGAGTGGAGTGACCTCACCTCTCTCAGCCTCCATTTCCCTCCTGACAAGTTAGAGAATCATATTTTCCTCTGGGCTGCCAGGGGTAGACAGATGATGTTCTCATACAGGAGCCCAGGGACACCAGCTATCCCACTGCCCAGCAGGGTCACCCCACAGAGAGCTCAGCCCTCAGAATTCAGGCCTCACAGAGGAACAGTCTGGAAAGCAGAGACTGGGAGAACTAAAGAAAACCCGCCACCCCAGAGCGTGCCTCCTCCGGAGAGTGCCCCTCTTGTGGGAGCAGAGGGCTCCCTGACCAGCAGTGAAAGGAAATCCCAGGAATAAAGCCCAGGGCTCCTGGGTGCTGGGCGACCCCAGGCTGAGACTCAGATGCCCTCACCGAGACCAAACATGTCCTGCTGGAACACGGAGGCCATCGTCACCCCAGCATTCCTCCTGGAGAGGGCAGGCTCTCCAACCATCCTAGCTGCTCACACCTCGAAGGAGGCGGGCCAGAATCTGGAGGGAGCAGCCGCAGGTCACTGTCCCTTTAAGAATTGTTTGTCCCTGAAGCCTGGAAGGGTGGCCACTGCCGGCTCAGGGACACGGCCACCCCCAAATGGCACCTCCTCTACTTTCACTCCAAACAACAAGCATACACTCAGGGACCCTCACTACCAGCTCCCCTGGGGGCAGGTCTGTTTCATGTCACCACCCCACCCATTTGATAGGTGAGGAAACTGAGGCTCGGAGTGGCCCAGCCTCCGCGGAGGGTGGCACAGTCATGCGGGTCCCTAGGGCCCACGGAGAGCGGACAGCGAGGACGGACAGCGCAGCAGTGTGTGTGTGGGGGGGGGGCCCGTCTGGAGTGCTAACCCCCCGCCCTAGCGAGTGAGGGGCAGCCGAGGCCACCAACACCCCCTGCGCCCGCGGGAGGACCGGAAGGCGGGCGTCCGACCCGGCGGGTCTGAACCCTCCCGGGCGCGCTGGGCAGGTCCCTCACCCCTGCGTCCTCGGTGACCGCGTCGGGAAAAGGGGCCGCCCCGGCTCCAAGCGCGAAAGGCCGAGCGGGCACCGAGGGCCGGGAGCCCCGGCTCCCCCACCACCGGCACCCCCGCCCTCACCGACCCTCCTGGGCTCCCCCTCCGCCGCTCACCTGACCGCCGCCGCCCCGGCTACATGGTACCCCGCCGGCCCTCCCGCTACATTGTATCCGGCCGCCGCCCGCTGCTGCCGCCTGTGGCCCGGAGGCTCATGGCACGCGCGCCCGTCCTGCCCCGTCCCCCTCGGGAAATGGGTGATACTTGACGTCGCCTGTCCCAGATGGTATGGCCAGGCAAGGGTGGGGAGGGGCTGCATAAATCTAATCCACAACGCTTCTGAAAAAATCGGTGTTTTTTTCTTTTTCTTAAACCCCAGGGGTTGAGAGGGAGAAAGAAGGAATAAGGAATGAGGGGAAGCAGCAGCCCCTGTGCGCTGGTCCACCAGCCGACCGACCCTGGTGGTGTTCAGAGCTGTCCATCTACCCGTTTTACGGAGGAGGAAACTGGGGTTCAGTGGAGGATGGAGGTGGTGGTGCAGAAGCCAGTGCTCCCTGTCCCTGCTTTGTTTCTCTCGGTAACCCTCATCGCTGTCTTATACATTTTTACTCTAATTGTCTGTCTCTGCCCACTCACACCCAGCACCACCACCACCAGGATCTAAGGGCTGTGGGCAAGGGTTTTGTCTGCTTTTCTCACTGCTTCTGGGCCTACAGCAGCGAGCACAGGGGCACTTAGCTATGTGGATGGAGGAAGAAAAGAGTCTGGAGAGGCTGGCTCTGCCAGGGGGAATGCCCCACCTGGCACAGGGCCCGCCGCACAGATGTGTGTTAGCACCAGTTGTCGAGCTGAAAATCCAGACAGGAAAGTGCAAGTGCAAAGGCCCGGGGAAGCGAAAGAGCCTGCTGTGCCTGTGAAACGGAAAGCAGGTCAGTGCGGCCGGAGCTGGTTGGGTAGAAAGGGAAGTGAGAGGACTGAGACAGGCAAGTTGGGGGCCATTTGTAAACACTTGGCTTTGATTTGTGCTGAGATGGGAGGCATTGAAAGTCTCCTATTTCTTAGCAGCTTATTGAAGTACTAGAGGCTTCGTGCACGAAATGTGTGCACTTGGGGGGGTGTCCTTCAGCCGGGCCTGTGCCCTCTCACAGTCCAGGACCCCATGCTCATGACCACCTGCTGCTCACTGCTCCTCACCCGTGGCTTGTTGTCCCTTAGCGCTGCCTCGGAGGTGGGAGAGGCTCCTGTCGTTGCTGCTGAGCTTGCCAGCCGAAGCCCGGCTTCTGGCTGAGTGGCGCTCCCACCAGGGGCAGCTCCGGCATTGAGTGTCTGCCCCCTGGTGGTCAGTGCACGTCATAGCGACTGGTTGCTCTGGTCGCCCTGCCGTAATGGTCACTTAGGCTTTTATTATGTAGATTGTGTGCATACAATAAACTGCTCGCGTGTAAGTGTTCCATTGGAAAGCTTTGCCTTGTGCAGGCACCTGAGAAACTGTTGCCATATTTATGTTAGTAAACCTGTTTTGACCAGGTGCCTCCGTTGGTTAGAACATCGCCCCATACACCAAAAGGTGGTGGATTCAATCCCCGGTCAGGGACTTGTTCTTTGCAACTGAGAAAGCTTCCTAGAGAGGGGAAGGGACCTGGCCACACGCCCTGGCCCTGCTCTTGCAGCTATGCCTTTGGGTCCTATTGCCTGTCTGTAGGACTGTTTCCTCATCTGTAAGCATCTGCTGGTGAGGGTTGTGGCAGAGTGAAGCGCTCACCACCATGGGTGCTGCCAGGGGCTCCCAGACTAGGATTATTAGAGTTAGCAACTCAGAAACCATTGCTTGGTATTAGCATGCCCAAGTGGAGCGCTGTTTATCTGAAATCCCAGCGGCACTGGGCATCCTGTATTTGTCTGGCAGGCCCACCCAGGCATGAGGTCATCTCCAAGCTCCCAAGCAGCCCCTCTACTTGGCCAGGCAGAGGGCACAGGGAGGGTTGAGGCTGGAGTGTGCCTAGGTAGGAACGCCCTGGTCCTTCACCCAGACTGCAATGGACAGGTGGACCTGGGCCAAACAGCCCATGAGGTGGCTGACCCAAAACACCTGCAACAGGGTCACCTACTCTGGGTGGTGTCGGGCCTTCTAGGAGGTTCTGAGACAAAGCAGCCACTGAGCTGGCTCCTCCTGCCCCTCCTGCCCATGTGTCCCTGCAAAAATCTCTCCTCATTAATAAAGACAGATACAGGCCAGCTGGCATGGCTCAGCGGTTGAGTGTCAGGAAGTCACAGTTCCACTCCCAGTCAGGGCACAGGCCCAGGTTGTGGGCTCCATCCCCAGTGGGGGCAGGGGGAGGTGCAGGAGGCAGCAGATCAGTGACTCTCATCATTGATGTTTCTCCCTCTCCCTTCCTCTCTGAAATCAATAAAAATAATATTTTTTAAAAATAATAATAATAACAGATACATAGAGGAGCTGACACTTGAGACTCTTATTATGGACCACCTGCTGCTCTCACCACTTTCTGTGCGTGCTTCAAAGCCAGCTCCTCAAGGTGGCTCCTCAGGGTGGCCGAAGGAGGTGGGACTGTCTGAATGAGTGGAGTGGGTATGCGGTTCTGTGGGCACAGGTGCTCGGGCGGGACCTGTGATTCAAAGCAAAGCTGAGGGGGGCACAGCCTTGGGCCAAACACTTGGTTCTGCCACTTGCCAGCTGGCAAATGCCCTCACTCCTCTGAGCCCCATTACTCTGCAGTGAAAGGTGGACAACAATGCGAAGTGTCAGTGAGAAGAGGGCCTGTGAGGCCACGGCCTGGGCCCACGTGAGCTCCTGTGGTTGCTAGGAGCTGGGAAGACCCAGGTCAGCACTGAGCAGGTGTCTCAACTCCTTTTAGGTCACAGAACCCCTTGAGAACCTGAGCTGTGGATGCCCCAACTTTGTGGAGGCTGGCGGCCCTGAGAAGCCCCCCCCCCAGCTGTGGGGGAGCCCTGCTGCTGCCCAGTTCCCTCATCGTGCGGTGAGGACCCAGCACAGGGCTCAAGACCCGACCCCCTCCCTGCAGCCTCGTGTGGGGTGCTGAGCAGATGGGAGTCTCAGAACTGCTGGGCTCAGTGTAGGCGTCTCTGAGCGTCAGCTGCAAGAATGCACTTCTCTGTGGCTCCTGCCACAGGCTTGGCCCTTCCCGGGCTTCCGTGTCCTTGTCTGGATCACGGCCCTCAGTCCCGCCGGCTCCCTCCTTCCCCCACAGACACCCACAAGGAGCAGGCTCTCTCCTGCTGGGAGGAGCTGGGTTTGGTGACTCCCAGCTGAGGGAGGAGGTGCCTGGGCCCAGTGCAGCTCTGCACACCATCGGCGTGGGCCCAGCGCTCCGTGCCTCGCAGGCTTCCGCTTCCTTTCCTGTGGAAGGCAGTGGGCAGCCAAGTCCCACCTTTCAGGCGCCCATGCTGGGAACACAGGTGCCCTGTAGCCACAGGAAATGACCACTAGGGGCAAAGGGGCCACCACCAGCCCATGTCCCCTCTCTCTTCCCCCATCCGTCCCTCCTCCCTCACCCTGCCCCAACCCTTCAGCACACCTTTCCCAGGGGGTGCTGGAGTCCTCCCTTCCGACCTCTCCTTGTATCTTGGCCTTTCTGCCTCGGACACAGTGCACAGGTGAGCCAGAGGAAAGTTCTGGAATGTGCATCACCTATAGGACTAGGGATTGTTTCCAAGCCAATGGAGAGCCTGACTGGGGCTCTGAGATGATGCTTCATCCAAACAAGGCCCATTCCCCCGCCATCACTTCCAGGAGCCCCTTGGGGGCTGTGCCTCGAGACACCCGCAGGCTCCAAGCAAAGGCCTGTCTCAGCCACCAGCCTGGGAGACAGAGGACTCCTCCCCTGCCCCAGGTTCCATCTGTCCCTCCTCAACCCTCAGCCTAACTCTCCAGAATACAAAGAAATCTCCAGCACCAGGAGGGATATCTGACAGCAATAAATTTATTAAGTATCCCCCCCAAATATGAACATAAACAAGTTAAAAAAAACACATGAGACTTCAGACCCAGAGCTGACAAAGCAGAGACAAACGAGACACAAAAATGGGAGCGACCTATGGAGGGAAGACAGAACTGAGTGCTGCAAATACAAAGGACAGACACTCGGGGGCCTAGGGTGATGTGCTGTGGGGCGAGGCTGGGGCGAGGCTGGGGCTGCGACAGTGGCTGCATGGCTCTGGGGACAACCCTCTTGGCCCTGGTCCCCGGCTGCCTCACTTGGGGCCCTGGGCCTCAGATTCCTCCTCGTCGTCTTCATACATCTCCCCCTCCTCCTCGGCCGTGGCGTCCTGGTACTGCTGGTACTCGGACACCAGGTCGTTCATGTTGCTCTCGGCCTCGGTGAACTCCATCTCGTCCATGCCCTCGCCCGTGTACCAGTGCAGGAAGGCCTTGCGCCGGAACATGGCCGTGAACTGCTCCGAGATGCGCTTGAACAGCTCCTGGATGGCTGTGCTGTTGCCGATGAAGGTGGAGGACATCTTGAGCCCCCGGGGCGGGATGTCGCACACGGCCACCTTCACGTTGTTGGGGATCCACTCCACAAAGTAGCTGCTGTTCTTGCTCTGGATGGCCAGCATCTGCTCGTCCACCTCCTTCATGGACATGCGGCCGCGGAAGATCGCGGCCACAGTCAGGTAGCGGCCGTGGCGGGGGTCACAGGCAGCCATCATGTTCTTGGCATCGAACATCTGCTGGGTGAGCTCGGGCACCGTCAGGGCGCGGTACTGCTGGCTGCCCCGGGCGGTGAGTGGGGCAAAGCCGGGCATGAAGAAGTGCAGGCGGGGGAAGGGCACCATGTTGACGGCCAGCTTGCGCAGGTCAGCGTTCAGCTGGCCGGGGAAACGGAGGGAGGTGGTGACCCCGCTCATGGTGGCCGACACCAGGTGGTTGAGGTCCCCGTAGGTGGGTGTGGCCAGCTTGAGGGTACGGAAGCAGATGTCGTAGAGGGCCTCGTTGTCGATGCAGTAGGTCTCGTCCGTGTTCTCCACCAGCTGGTGGATGGACAGCGTGGCGTTGTAGGGCTCCACTACCGTGTCGGACACCTTGGGCGAGGGCACCACGCTGAAGGTGTTCATGATGCGGTCGGGGTACTCCTCCCGCACCTTGCTGATGAGCAGCGTGCCCATCCCGGACCCTGTGCCCCCGCCCAGTGAGTGGGTCAGCTGGAAGCCCTGCAGGCAGTCACAGTTCTCGCACTCCTTCCGCACCACGTCCAGGACAGAGTCCACCAGCTCGGCACCCTCCGTGTAGTGACCCTTGGCCCAGTTGTTGCCAGCCCCACTCTGACCTGTGAAGAGTCAGAAGGTGGCACGGAGAGGGTCAGGCCTCCAGTGCCTGAACGTCCCAACCCAGAGGGCAATTGTGGCAGCCCTGTACCTGCTTTCCCTCTACAAAGTGGGGTCCCACCCCCCCTCTCCCCATGGCTCTCACACCAGCTGTGCTGTGTGTCGGGGTCCCTGCTGCCCGGCATCGAGTGAAGGGCTCTGGTCAGAAAATGAGAATCTGGAGATGCAGCCGCTCTCTGTCTTGCTTGGGGGTCCTCGGTGAGCCCATCAGCACTCCCTCCAGCCCACCCACCCTCCTGGGCCATGCCAGAAGCATCCACTACAACCCCAGAGTCCCTTGCAGCTCCAGGTCTGGATTGGCTTGGTGCCCATCGAAAGGGGTGCTAAGCTCTGGAAAGTAGAAGTGAGGGAGGCCCTGCAACCAGAGTCGAGGGCACAGGATCACCCCACCTCTGGGGCCACCAGTCCTTCAGGATCCTGTCCGCGTAGCTCTGTGCTGCACGAGCTCTCATTGAAGTGCACAGAGCCCTCTCTCTGGGTCTCCACTGCCAGCTGCAGAGTGAGGGTCGGCTCTGCCTGCACGTGTGGACGTGGGGGCTGTGCCCTTTTACTCCTGTGGACCTGGGTTTGCGGTGGAGGGTCTGCCGTTCTGGGAAACTTACCGAAAATGAAGTTGTCAGGCCTGAAGAGGTGCCCAAAGGCCCCAGACCGGACGCTGTCCATGGTTCCGGGCTCCAGGTCCACGAGGATGGCCCGAGGCACATATTTATGAGCTGAGGGGAGAGGGGGTGATGGGCATCATAGAGGCTCAGGGCTCCTCCTTCCTCTAAATCCTGTCCCCGCTCCTTAGACTCTGGGTCAGAGGGCTGGAACAAAGTGTGCTATGGGGACTGACACTGGACAGCCCAGACCAACTTCTCCAGATCAACACAGACATCAACCCACACCAGGTGTGAAGCATCCCCTGCCTGAGTCCTCCAGGTGACCCCTGCTCTGGACTCTTAGAAGGACTGAGGGGACCTCCAGGATCCTGCCCAGACCTGTCTGTCCCCCTGGACTGTGCACATGTCTGTGGCCGAGAACATGTTTGAACCTCACTGTGGTGAGTCCCAGGTTACACCTAACTTGCCTCCCCAGCAATGGAGGGTAGGTCTAGGGGGCCCAGCTCCGGTGTCCCCCAACCCCCAGGGAGGATGGGGTGCTCACAGGAGGCCTCGTTGTAGTAGACGCTGATGCGCTCCAACTGCAGGTCCGAGTCCCCCACATAGTTGCCACTGGGGTCTATTCCGTGCTCATCGCTGATGACCTCCCAGAACTGCAGGGGAAACGGGGGTCAGCAGGGGCTGTGACAGCCTTGGCCCCAAAGCCTGTAATAGCCCAAGAGAGACTTTGGAGAGGCCTACGCTCTGTCGTCTGTCAGGAAAGTGTAATAAATGTCATGTCCACCATCTGCACGTCCACAGTGGCCAGAGCCCTCAGAGGGGTTTGAGACTCAGCTGACACAGACCAGCTCTGCACTTGCTGACCAGAGTTAGTAATAAGCACCCTCTTTGGGTGGCTTTTATTATTCCATTTTCAGATGAGGAGACTGAGGCACAGAAAGGGGACAGAGTCCAAGATGCTTGTGCCCTCAGGGCAGAAGACATCCAGCGACAGTGTCCAGCAGTGTCCAGACCCTGACCACCGTCAGCCTTAGCCACAGGAAACACAGGGCCCCCTGTGGGGAGTGACATGCTGAGGGTTGTCCGTCTACCGCTGGCACAGCCCTAATTTCCAGGGCTCACGCTCCCCCTCTGGCAGAAACCCACAGTGCTTCTCACATTCTGCTCCCCCGACTGCAGCAGGCAGAGGAGCAGCCCAGGACCCAGATTCAGAGCTGTACTGCCTTTTCCCAGCCATGTGACCCTGAGCAGGTCCTGAAGATGCTCTGTGCCTCAGTATCCACATCTGCTTAATGAGTCTGATGATGAAAACAGGTCACTGTGAGAGTGGAGTTATCTGTGGGAGCATGTGACCATGTGTGTGAAGCCCGAGTGCCGCATGGGATTATGAGCATATGTGTCTGCACAAGGACAAATACCCTGCTGCACAGAGCTCTGCCCTCCCCCAGCTCCCCCAGGGGCACTTCCAGTTGGCCCCTGCAGGTAGGAGGTCATATGCTATGGCCATTGGTCCAGTGCCCCTCCCTTTCGCTCCTCAGGGTTCCTTTCAGAAGCTGAATGGGTGTGAAGTCATCAAGAAACAACAAGCCCCTCCACAGGAGACACTGCAGTGAAAAGGCTGCGGGTAAAAAGTCAATTACAAATCTGTTTGCTTGTGCTTACTAGTATCTATATGTAGATGCCTTGGACAGACACACAGACACGGTGCCAAGGCCTGAGCTCCTGGGTTGGGGGAGAGACCTCTGATCACAGCATGCCCTCTGGTTCTTTTGGAGTTCTTTGTCACGTGCACATGTTAACTTCACATAATAATAAAGATTGAATTGTTTAAAAACCGGAAGAGTAGCCCTAGCCAATTTTTCTTGGTGGATAGAGTGTTGGCCTGCTGTCTGAAGGGTCTCAGGTTCAACTCCGGTCAAAGGCACATGCCTGGATTGGGGGGATCAATCATCAATGGGAGCATGCAGGAGGCTGTTGATCAATAATTCTTTTTCTCATCATTGATCTCTCTCTCTCTCTCTCTCCCCCTCTCCCTTCTTCTCTGAAATCAATAAAAATATATATTTTTAAAAAACTAAAAAGTATGAAGAGTGTCCTTATTATAAAATGTATACAAGCAATCTTGGCAATTCAGAGCGACTATTATCAGAGGTGAGAGTTCACCTCTCAGGAACTTGGGTGCTGGAGCCCTTCCCCCTGTTGTGTGCTTTTGTCACTAACTAGTTCTCTTCTTTTTACTTTGTGTGTGCTAATTTTGTAATTACCAAGAGGCTGAGCCCAGGGCCTTGGTCCCCACAGCTCTGAGACACCCCAAACCTTTGGCCTCAGGGACACCTGCAGCTTCTGTAGAGGAGGGATGATTTCCAGAGGGCAAGTGGGCGGCCCAGTCACCAGGCCACCAACATATTGATGGTCTCCAGGAGAGAGTGGAGCAGAGTGGGTGCGAGTCCCAGGTTTAGCTAATGTCTGGCAGTCATCCCAGCTCTGGAGAGAGACCTTGGCTTTGTCATCTGTGAAGCAGACACAATAACAGTACCCACACCAAGGGGTTAGCACAAGGCCTGTCACAGAAAAGCACTCAGCAAACGCTGGCTTTGATGAGCTAAAAATGTCTTAGATGCTATTTAAATTGGTGAAACCATATGCATGAATAACTTAAAAAATAAAACATAGTTTTGGAATATCCATATGCTTTGGAATACTATGGTCCAGTAAAAGATTGCCACTGGTAAGAGATCTCCAAAACATATACATGGGCCCTAGCTGGTTTGGCTCAGTGGATAGAGTATTGGCCTGCAGACCGAAGGGTCCCAGGTTTGATTCCAGTCAAGAGCACCTACCTTGGTTGCAGACTCCTCCCCAGCCCAGGCCCTGGCCGGAGCACATGCAGGAGGCAAGCAGTCGATGTGTCTCCCTCACATCAATGTTTCTCTCTGTCTTTACCTCTCTCTTCTACTCTCCCTAAAAATCAATGCGAAAAATATCCTCAGGTGAAGATTAGCAAAAAAAAAAGACATATCCTTGGGGAAAAGGCACACTCAGAAGTAAAAGAGTGTAAAAGGAAATCTCAGGACAGATGCCATATTTTCAACAAAGATCTAGGTACACAGATCAGGACCTGGAACAACGACAACTCCTGCTGGAGGGTACCTGGAGGGGTTCGGTGGTTAAAAGGGCACAGCCTTACCTGCAATGTTTCCATTTGTTAAGGGGGAATATATTAATAACTGCGTTTGTAATGAAAACTAATCCTATCTAATAAAGAGGGAATATGCTAATTGCCTGCCCCTCCCTCAAAGATGGCGGCACCCACAGACAATAAGAGGGAATATGCTAATTGACTGCCACACCCTCAAAGATAGTGGTGCCCACAGCCACAAGATGGTGGTGCCCTGTCCCCTCAGCCTCACCGGAGTAACTGCCTTCTGGAGTTCCCCAGGCCCCCAGGGCCAGCCTGAGGCATAGTTAAGCCTCAGATGGCAGCTGCCCACTTGGATAGCAGCTGCCCAGCCAATGCCAGAGGTGCAGGCAAGCTTCAGCTCTCGGCTGTCCAGCCACCCAGGGCTGGCCCGAGGCATAGGCAAGCCTCAGATGGCGGCTGCCCAGCCGTCCAGGACCTGGTAACCAGGGCTCAGGTAACCAGGGCTGGCAAAGCTTGTGCTGCTGGCAGTGGCAGCAGCAGAGGTGTGATAGGGGCATTGCCTCCCGCCCCTGAGGACTCCCAGACTGTGAGAGGGGGCAGGCTGGGCTGAGGGACGCCTCCCCCCACATGAATTTTCATGCACCGGGCCTCTAGTAGAGGTTATAATTTAAAATATTAAATAGATCTAATTAGATTATGTAATATTTAATAAACAATGAAGTACAATTTTTATATTAAATAATAATTATGATCACCACTACAGGTGAGAAAACGGCCAGGTGGCCACAGACCCTCAGGTACAGGCCAAGCTCCTATTTCAGGTCTTGTTTTTTGTTTTGTTTTGTTTTGTTTTTCTTTTAAAATTGATTTCAGAGAGGAAGAGAGAGAAATGAGAGAGAATCATTGATCAGCTGCATCCTTCACAACCCCCACTGGGGATTGAGCACAACCCAGGCCTGTACCCTCGGCCGGAATCGAACCTGGGACCCTTCAGTCCCCAGGCCAACGCTCTATCCACTGAGCCCAGCCGGCCAGGGACAGACCTCGTTTTTTGCCGGGTGTCTGGGCCAGGCGGGCCTGGGCCCGCGGCGCTGTCCGAGGTGCTGATCATTCGCGCGCCCTGAGGGGTTGGAGGAGGTGAGCAGCATGGGGGGCGGGGGCCGCGGCGAGGACTGGCCCATTCACGGGCTTTAAGCCCCTCCAGGACCCCAAGCCTCGCCCCTCCACTAGCGCAACTGTAACCTATCAAGGAGGCTCAGGGAAGGGGGCGGGACTAGGAAACGGGAAACTCCTCCTTTGGTTGGTTGTGAGGGACCCACCCTCCGCGGCCCCGCCCTGCGGCCGGCGAAGAGAAGGCCCCAGACAAAGGCTCCAGGGTGGCCCTGCCTCCGGAGGGCGGAGGGAAGGGTCTCCGGGTTTCTCAGCCCCATTGTGGGGGGCCGGGTACCCCGTGCATCCTGAGGTAAGGAATGCAAACTCCTGCCTGGTTCCGGGAGAGCTGCTTCCTCATCCTTGGGGAAGGGCCACACCTTGTCACCGCACCCTGGAGGGGATTCGAGTGAAACACCGACACAGAGCCCAACATGCAGTGGTCCCAGTCAGGAGTCATGATGTCCCATCACTATGCTCAGGGAGGGCAGAGCCCCTAGTCCCGGATAGCCCTGAATTCCCTCCATTCCACCCCCCCACCCCCAGAGCCAGCTGCCTCATCCAGACTCCACTCAGGACTGCAGGCAGGAAAGTAGCCCCCAGGCCACCACAGTCAGCAGCTGCCGGTGGTGGGCAGATGGGGGAAGTAGGGGGGCCTGAAGGGAGTGGGGGAATGGGGGGAAAGTAGGGGGGCCCTGGGGGAAGTGTGAGGAGCTGGAGGGAGGAGACTCTGAGCACTTTCTCCAGGGTTGGTCTCTGGAGACTTTCCTGGCAGGGAGGCGGCAGAAGGAAAAGGAAGTAACAATTCCTCTCCCGCAAATGCACTTCTCTCTTGTGTGATGTGTTTTAAATGATCAGATATTAATTTTTAAAAGTAACAAATTTAAAAATCAATGCGAAAGGAATGAAAAGTCATGAGCAAACGCTGTCTGCAGAGGACACTGTCGCCAGCAGCCGGCAGGTGCACCCCACCTTCCCCAGAGAGGAGGCCTTCTGGCTGTGGAGGGCAGGGCATGGACCTCCTTCCCCAGCCCCCAGGCCCGGCGGGACTCAGGGCTGCCCCTCACCACCCTCGTGACCCCTGACCCTCTGAGGAGCAGATGTTCAGAGCAGGCCTGGACCTTTAGGAGCCCCCGCCCCTCCCACCAGGTCCGGCAGCTGTCAAGACGCCCCAGCAGCTCGGATTTGATTTGAGGCCACCAGCCCCTCCCCGTGCAGCACAGCTGTCTCCTCTGTGATTGGGAGTCTCGGATTCCGCCTCCGGGACCCCAACCGAGGGCCTCCACCCTAGAGCCCAAGTTGCAATTTACATGTCAACCACGTGGGTGCCCCAGCCCTGCAGAAATTAGCTTTTGTTCTCGCCGTTTCCAAGGCAACAGCCTCCGGAGGAAGCTTTTCATGGGCACTTTCCCTCCAAGACCCGCCTCCTTGGGGAACCCGCTCGGCTGCTTCCCCCGCTGGGTCCCTGGCCGTGGTCCTGACTAAGCCACGCTCCTCCGGCTCGGGGTCCCGGGACCGGGCGGCATCGGGCTGCGCTCGCCGCCTGGGCCCCGCAGAGACTGAGCCGGGGGCGGCGCGGCTGGGTCTCGCTCAGGCGGCGTGACCTTGGGCCCGGGACAGCCTCCTGGACTCGGTGACCTGATATCGCCTCCTGGGTGCTGGCCATCCTCTTCCAGCCTCAGTCCCCACATCTGAGAGGTGGGCGAACAATGGACGGGAGGGGCCGCGCGGCGCGGAGCTTCCCACGCCTGGAGACCGGCTTTGTGCCCACGTCCAACCCCCAGACTCGGCGATGCCATCCCCCGGGGCTCGCCCAGGTGGGCTGCGCTGAAGGAGGGGCTGGTCCTGGACCAAGGTCAACTCGAGTCCGGCCCCAACCCTCGCCCAACAAAGAACAGGGTGGGGCCGGGCAGCCGAGGTTATCGCAGCCGGATTGGGGGCAGCAGGCGGCTCCAGCTGCTCGGAGGCCCGCCCGCTCCTGGGGGCGGAGGAAGCATGACTTGAAGGTGAGCCTCACTCCCACTAGCCACCCGCCCGTCCAGCTCAGGTGAGGGCCACGCCCAGCCAGGTCGCTGCGTCCGCGGGGCCGGGGTTGGAGGGCGCGAGGCGGCGACGGCGCTGCGCTCAGCGAGACCCTGGTGCCGGCCGGGGTCGGGAGAGGCGGCGGGGGCGTCAGGGCGGCTTGGCACTTTGTTCTCGGTTTTCAGGGGGCGACTGCGGCTGGAGGTAGGCGGTGCTCCCCGCTTCCCTCCCAGGGGCTTCCCGCTTCCCTCCCAGGGGCTGGCTCGGACAGGGGCGCGGGGCGCGTGGGGCGCGGGTTCCGGGCGCGGGGCGGCGCGGCCTCACCTTGGCCCCGATCTGGTTGCCGCACTGGCCGGCCTGGATGTGCACGATCTCCCTCATGTCGGCGGGCGGCGAGTGACTGCGTGAAGAGACAGGCCGGGCAGCTGCGGAGGCCCAGCGCCCGCCGCTCTTATAGGCTAAGCCCCGCCCGCCCGCCGCGCCCTCAGCGTCACCGCGTGGCCAATGGGGGCGCCGCCGCCGCTGCGGCACGGCCGCCGCCGCCTCTGCACCGCGTCTCCGTGCGGCTGGCGCGGGGCTGAGGACCCGCTCACCGAAAGGAGGGGCTGGCGGGTCCAGGGAGGACAATAGAAGGAGCTTGGTCCTTGGACCCCGCCCTGGCTCCCCCTCCGATCCGCCCGGCTTTGCCAGGAGGCTCTTACCTCCCCTCTTCCCACCCCAATGGGTGAGGGGGACACCTCCCCGCTCCCTGTCTGTGCACGAGGGGCCGACAAGGTACTCTGAGCTCTTTGGACCCTGTAGGGGCTGAGACGGGGAGGGTAGGGAACGGGGTGGGGGGGGGCAGGAAAAGGCCCAACAGCAAGCGCAGGGCTGAGAAACCCCGAGTCAGAATGGCTGTGGGTGTGGGAGGGCTGTGGCGACTGAGTTTCGCCGGCCCCCTCTGCAGTGGGAGAGCAACCCCCACCTCCCCCGCTGCTGCTGCAGATCACACACGAGCCTTGCTGTGTGCGCCCCCCCCACCCCCGCAGTGCCCGCAGATAGCACTGCTCAGGGAATATTGTGCGGGAACTGTCATGAGGACACACCAGGCGAGTGGGGGTGTGCGGTCCTTTCTGACTCCCTGATGTCACCTGTGGTCTGGGCCCTTGGTCCACGTGGGGCCAAGGCAGTGGGGGGAGGGGCGCATGTAGGAGCTGTGTGTGCACCAGGTGCAGGTTCTTGCAGGGAAAACACGGAAGGGGGACCCTCACGTGAACAGAGACACTACCATACACACAGACCCACGGGCTTCCTGTTCTCCGGGGCTCAGACACGACTGAAGACACCGTAGAACAGGTCCTTCTGATGTTTCAGGCACACATCCTCCAGGAGGACATCCAGTTGGCTGAGCAAGCTTGTGGGCACACCTGTGTCCGGACTGTGTGCCAGGAGGGGCCTGGCTGGTGTGGCCATGTCCAGGCCCCTCTCTCAGCCCTCCCAAAGCTCCCCAGTTTGGCAAGCCTAGAAGTGGGTCTTTTGTTCTCAAGAGAAGCCCCTCCCCCACAGTGTCCATGAGGCGGCTTTCTGTGGTTGGCTTCTGGCCACTGGGGCTCCGCCCTGTCCCCATTCAGGGGGACTTTGGTGAGCATTTGGCTCTTCCCTGGAACTGGCTGTGCCTCCCTGTCTGAGCAGCAGAAGATTTGCAGCATCCCCTAGGCCAGGACCCATCACCGCTGGCCTCCCTGTGGAATGGCATTGGACCAGGCCGGCTCCCCCTCCATCCCCAGAGGGCTCAAGGCTGACTCACCCATCTTCCAGCAAAGGCTGGGCCTGCCAGGAACCAGTTCCCAGCCCCAAGGCCAGCAGTCAGGGCTGGAGCTGCCAGCACGGGTGAGGTGGGGACTGATTGATCAGGCGGCTGCAGACGCATCTAGAACTATCTGGGAGTTGGCTGATGCCAGTCACTTTTACCTACACGGAGCCTGTACCAGGAATAGGGCTGACTGTATGCTCGACATCTGCAGGAACCAGTGGCTCCCCAGAAAAAGGCCCAGGGTTTTATCACAGGGAGGACCCAAGGGCCCTCAACACCGTGCAGCAAGGTCCACCCCGATACCAATCCCAGGGACACTGCCTGCAGCCACTGGACAGCCTCGCCCCTTTCTGGGCAGCCTTGCATCAAATAGCTGCCAGGGCTGGTAGTGCTGGAGAAACAAGAACCCTTCCTGACCCACCCTGCACCTTGGACCCCCTGGGGGTGACCTAGAACAGGTGAGGAGGAGGGCCTGCTGTGCTCTGGCCAAGGTCACAGGAAGTCCTGCTTCTGATGCAGCTGAGAGCAGCCTGGACCATTCAGCTTCCTCTCCATGGAGGTGCCTGGAGGCAGGACTCCTCACTCCAGCTGCCCTGGGCCAGTTTCACATACACAGAGAAGGCAGATGCAGCATCCGAACAGGTAGGCTGGGGCTTCAGGCATGCTGGGTCCTTCGGGGTTCTGGGATATACCCCTCCCCCTTCATCACTCCCACCAGGCCCCCCACGGCTCCTCCACCCTCAAGCTTCAAGCACCTTTGGAATGAGCCAGTGTAGGTGCAATGGAGCTGCTTCCAGCACAGCATTTATTCCCAGATGCTTCCCGGCCCTGTGATCCTGGGTACTGGTCACTGATTCAAACTAATGGCTGTAACCTCGGCTTAAGCAGGCAGTGGCGGGCACTATCTGAGGGGCATTTGTGGTGCAAACAAATGGGCCGAGCCCCCAGCTCTCCAGCACCATAAGCCCTAGAAGAGATCGGCCCCATGCCCACGATGGCTCCTGCGGACAAGTCCCTCCACCTGGGACAGGACCTCACTCCTTTTCCTGTGAGGCCAGGTCCTGCTCATTACAGTCCCTTCTGAGGTCCTCATCGAGAGAACGGCGCTCTGCCAGCCCATGGACTTCACCTCCTGATGGGCAGGGGCACAGGTGGGTCCTTGCCTATCTCTGGGTACAGGTGGGTGTTGCCCCTAATGGGCCGTGTCCGTCCAGGAACCCAGGCCAGCCTCCTGCATCCCCAACTCCTGGAGATTTCTGCTGATTCCTCTCTGGCCCAGAGGGTCCGTGGGCCCACACCTCCAGAGATCATGTAGCCTGTCCTTTCTGGCAAGTGACAGCCCCGGTCACACAGGGATTGGCCATGTGATAGCTCCACTCCCTCTGCCCGGCACATGGCCTTGAGCCCTCGGGCACTTCCCTCACCAGGAGCACTGCAGTACCTCCTGGAGCGTCTTTCGGAGCTCTGGGCTTCGGAAGGCATAGATGAGCGGGTCTATGATGGTGTTGCAGATGACCAAGGCCAGGAAGAGGTTGAAGTTCCTGAAGACACAGTGGCAGGTGGGGTGTTGAGGACAGAGGACGATGAGCAAGAGGTGCAGGAAGAAGGGGCCCCAGCAGAGGAAGAAGATGCCCAGCAGGGTGGTGAGAGTGGCAGCCCCTTTGAGGCCGAAGCCTTGGGGGGCGGGTCGCTGTCTCTTGTGCAGCCGGGCGATGCCGCGGGTGTGCTGGCACGCCTGCACCAGCATGCGGACATATAGCACCACCATGAGAACCAGCAGGGCCACAAAGAAGCTGACCAGACAAAGCAGGACAGCCGTGTGGTCATAATAGGCGATGCAGAGGGTGCTGGAGACGACACTGGTCACCCAGATGCCCGTGATGGCCCGCCACACCCGAGGCAGTGTCACGATGCTGTGGTAGCGCAGCGCATAGAAGATGGAGATGTACCGGTCCACGGCGATGGCAGCCAGAAAGCAGAGGCTAGACACCATGGAGCCACAGATGAGCACGTCCAGGACATCATCCAGCTGCTGCACAGCAGTGGCCTGGGCTGCCAGTGCGCCCGCCTCCAACAGCAGCACAACGGCCGTGCCCAGCACGTTGCTCACACTCACCAGCAGGTCCGACATTGCCAGGCAGCAGATGAAGAAGTACATGGGCGAGTGCAGGTTGCGGTTCTTGGCGATGGCAGCCACCACCAGCACATTCTCCACCAGGCTCACCAGCCCCAGGCTGAGAAAGACCCCCTCGGGAATGGACACCTCCAGGCACCAGGCACCTGTCTGGTTGGGGGCGAGCCCAAGGTTGGAGGCAGCTGGGGGGGTGGAGTTGAGGATGCCCAGCAGCCTTCTCTGGGGGCCCTGTGCCAGCATAGTCCCACCAGGAAGCAGGAAGGGGCCTCCCGCAATGGGCATCCGCTCAGTTCATGGTACCCCCAGTGGGGCCCTAGGCACCCCCAGGGCCCTCTCACACTCACCCTCTCCCTGGCTGGACAGATGCTAGCCCAAGTGCTCCCGCTTCTCAACCAGTCTGGTCACTTCCCAGCCAGGATCCCAAGCTCCGCAACACCAACCCTCTGGCCCTCAGTCCACTCCCCACCTCTCCCCTGGGGTGTGGTTGCTCAGGCTCTCACATTTCTAGCCTCCTGCCTCCCAGGCCAGGCAGGACTGCGGTCCAGGAAGAATGGAGCCTTTCTCTACATGCTTCACATCGTCCGCTCAGCCCCTCCTCCTGAGGGCTGCCACATGATGGGCGTGTGCCCAGGGATTCATCAGAGAGCACCCTGGGCACCCCTGCTGCCACCCAGCAGTGTGCCTGGCACCCAGGGCCATCCAGCTTCCCAAGCCCCCTGACTCCGGGCACAGCCCACATTCCCCTTCCTGCTCAGCCATGCAACATCACCAGTGTTCTGCCAGCCAACACCCAGTCAGGCCTTGGCTCCAGGCACCTATGTGGGGTGTCCTCTCGACCTGCCAGAGACGCAAACCCTCCAGACCTCCCGTTCCTGAGGCCAGCTCAGTGCTGCTCTGCCTTGGAAAGAGTCTGTGGCCTTTGGTCCTCCACCCCAGCCCTCACCCCCACTCCGTTAGATGTTCACTGCGGGCAGCCCATCCCCAAGGCCCCCAGTCCCTTTGCTGAGTGCTGCCCGAGGACAGCCTGGCCACATGGGCTGCAAGATATGCGTTGTCATCCTGGGGGTGGGGGGGTTGCTGGGACAGAGCTGCCGGCATCCAGAGCAAATGGACGCCACAGGCTCCAAGCCAGGAGCCACTTCAAGACAGACCTGTCTCCAGCCACGTGGTCGCTATGGGAACGCGGGTCCAGAGTGCCCATGGGCATCATGGGCATCGTGCTGGCCTCGTGCTACCCCAGCACTTCCTCACTGAACATGGGCTCTATGACCACAAACCCTCCTCTGGAGGCCTCGGCAGAAGGGGAAGGGGAGAATGAGGCAGAGGGGGAAAGGTAAGTGGCTGGTGGCGGAGATGGGGCCGGGAGGGGATTGGGGAGGTTTGTGTTTTTTCTTTTTCTTTTTTTTAATTGATTTTTAGAGAGGAAGGAAGAGAAAAAAAAAAACATCAATTTGTTGATTCACTTATATAGGCATTCACTGCTTGCTTTTTAAATTTTTTATTTTTATTGTTGAAAGCACTACAGATACTGGTTGATTCTTGTACGTGCCCTGACCAGGGGATCAAACCCACAACCTTGGCATATGGGGATGATGCTCTAACCAAATGAGATACCCGGCCGAGCAGGTCTGTTTTGAGTTGTATCTATGACATGCCTGCTCATTCCTTCCCGTCCACTGGCTGCCGGATGGCTTGACAGGCCCATATGAGCACACACTGATGTCCACTGATCAATATTAATCACTCCTTCCAGCGCACAACTTATGGTACAAAGCTCCCCCCCCTTTTTTTTTGAAGTACATCACAGGTAAAGCACATACCTTATAAATACACAGGATGGCGGACGCCCCTATCTGAACAGCAGGAAAGCAGTACCCGAGCTAGGTTTGTGCCTCCTCAGCCACACTGGTCATCAGGGCAGCACCCAACCCATTACAGTGCCGCTGGGCGCTCCTGCCCCATGTTCTGGTGACCAGTCACATGTCCCTCTGGGTGACACGAGAAATTTCATGGCCCGAGGCAGATCTCCAGCTTTGGCAGATTCGGCTAAACCACTTTCCAAACTGGGGGACCAGTTGCCTGTTTCTGGAGGTTGCAGTCGCCACTCCCCATGTGGATGGAATGACAGACCTCTCCCAGCTCCACAGGCAGCAGACACAGGACAGGCCCCACCACACAACCCTTCCCACCCTTTGGTGGAGGACCCCAGAGGGCCCCAGGGCAGGAACGTGAGGCTGTGCTGTGGCCGGAAGGTGGTCCCAGCAGCTGTGAGGGGCTGTGAGAGTCCACAGTCCCTGCCACACCTCCCAGGGCTCCACTGCAGCTCCACGCCCCAAGAGCTGCCTTTCAGCCCTGGGCACTGATGGTGTCTGCTGGGCGAGCAGGGCCAGCCCATCACCACACTTCAGGGATGTTATCATTTCCGGCTCTATAAATGAGGCCTTTGAGGTGGTCAGTGCCCCCATCCCAGCCTGAGACTTCAAAGGGCATGAGACTGGGCAGCCATTGGCAGGTGACCACAGCCTTCTTCCTGGGAGGCCTCAGGACCCCATGGGTTCTAATCGCACTCGCCTGTCGGGGACTCTGTGGGAGGGAGACAGCAGATACAGCTGAGTTGGGAAAAATCAACTTTGTAATTAGTTACGGTCATGGGGGAAATGTCTACGGAAACCACAGATAACCCCGAGGCCATTTGAATCATTCGCTCTCTGGTGGCCCTGGGAGATGGCGTGAGGAATGGCAATGGACACAAGAATGGGTCCCACCATGAGACGAGCCTGACTCACACGTGAGGAGGTTGTGAGAACAGGAAGTCCCCTCAGACTTGTTACTGTTGTCTCCCCAGCACCAAGAGGCACACAGTAGGCACGCAACATGTGAGCATTCAGTACGCGAGTGAGCTCCACGGGGAAACGGGGGCACGGACAGCTCAATGAAGGGGTACATGTGTCCAGCCCCAGCCACACCAGCGGGGTAGGGTCACAGCTGTGCAGCGTGCAGCCTGCCCCGTGGCTCTCCATGCAGTGGGGTCTCAGGAAGGGCTGGCCCAGAGTCTTGGTTCAAAGGTGGTCTGGTTTCCCTTGAACTTGGGGAGGTCGGGGCTGGGAGGGTGCCCAGCAGACAGGATGCTTCCAACTCACAACCTCAGTGCCCTGGATCCTTCCAGAACCAAACAGGCTCCCGGGTCACAGAAGCCTGGTGCGGTTCTCAGCTGCCAGCAATCCTGACTCCATGTTCTGGTCACGCTGAAGATCAAATGCCCCCAATCTCTGCCGTCCATTCCCCAATCTCTGCCGTCCATTCCTGAGCCATCATCTCGCAGGCTCTGACTCCGTGTTTTCCAATAAAAACATTGTGTTGGACTGGAAAGACCTGCCTATGTGGCCTGGGACCTCATGCCTGCCCTCCCGCCCTGGACCTGCTCCAGGGCCGACAGAAGCATACAGGGCCCCTGCCTCACGCTGGGCATGACCCAGCCTGGGAAAGAGCTCACATGCGCAGGCATAACATTCACGTGTACAGGAGAGACAGGGAGTCAGGCGGACATGGCATTTTTACTTCAGGGAACTGGTCAATTCTGACCAGACAAATCAGGAACATAATTGTACAGTGTGGGCGTGGCAGCTGGGTGCTCAGTCCCACTCCCCCTCCCCCTCGGCGTGGTCCTCGTGTGGAGCCTCTGGGTCGTGGAAGTGGAAGGTGGCCATCATGTCTCGCACAGCCAGCATCAGCCTGTTCAAGCCCTGGTTGTGGTCCAGTCCCTCGGCCCCTCCGTCCTCTTGCCTCTCCCCCTGCGGCAACGAGACCCATCTGAGCAGGGCTCCCTGGGCCCTGGCACGCCCGTGGAGCTCACTCGGGACCTGTCGAGGCAGCAGCCCCTGGAAGCCACACACCTAACGATGCCAGGCCACCAGAGTGGGGTCCAGCAGCCCTGCTGACTGAGGGGTGTTCTGCCCCATTGGCAGCTCACAGGCTCAGGCAGCCACACCCAGCTTCCTTGGCAGACGGGGTGCCCCTGCTGCTGGCAGTGCTGGCTCTGGACTGTCACACCTGAAGGGGCCTGTTGCACCTGGTGGCCAGCAGAGAGAGGCCAGGTGAGTGCACCTACCTCCATGGTGTAACTGGGCAGTAGTGACCGAAAGAAGAGGGCGATTGTGTTTCCATGGCTGACGGGGCTCAGCCTGAAAGAAAAAGAACAGTGAGAAATGAAGCAGAGACAGAAAGGCAGCAGCTGGAGAGATGGGGCTGAGCTGGGGCCTAGAGCCCCAGGGGGCAGGCAGCCACGACTCACAGTCAGCTCAGGGGGTACTGCTAGCACCCAGAGCAACGGGGAGACTGCTCCAGAGCTGGGGGCTGGCCCTGTATAACCTGGCTTGTTGAACCAAGTGGAAAGCATAGCCCATCACAGCCAGGTGCCTTGCTTATAAGGAAAGCTTTGGTTGTAAAGTGTTCTTCAGCGCTCAAGCTGAAGGAGTCTAGGAAACTGGTCATAGAGAGATTCCGGCCCTGGCTAGGGTGGCTCAGTTGGCTGGGTGTTGTCTTGTGCACTAACAGGTTGCCAGTTTGATTCCAACAGGCCACATGCCCAGAAAGCAGCAGGCTCAATTCCTAGTGGGGCGCGTGGAAGAGGCAAGCAACTGATGTTTCACTTTCATACTGATGTTTCTAACAACCAATTAAAAAAAAAATCGGTCCTGGCCGGTTTGGCTCAGTGGATGGAGCATCAGCCTGTGGAATGAAGGGTCCTGGGTTTGATTCCAGTCAAGGGCACATGCCTGGGTTGCAGACTCGATCCCCAGTAGGGGGTGTGCAGGAAGTAGCTGACCAACAATTCTCTCTCACCACTAATGTTTCTCTCTCTCCCCCCTCCCTTCCTCTCTGAAATAAATAAAAATATATCTTTTAAAAAAAAGTGATTCCAGGGTAAGTGTTAAGGGAAGGCCCCTCCTATTGAAATAAGGTACTACAACCCAGCTCTAGGAGACACTGAGGTGATGTTCGGCAGTGACCTTTATTTGCTCTGAAAGCTCAAGGTCTACACAGCTGGGATGGGGGACAATGCTGAGTCACTGAAGTCCTATAGCCACTCTTCAGTGCTAAGATGTCTGGCATGTTGCTTTGTCCTGAGCCTATGACACAAACAATAATTTCCATTGGAGCAGTTTACTGGGAACTGTTACCCTATGAATAAACAATCCAAGTTTTATACTTTGGTGAGAGGAAAAAAGGACTTCTACAAAAGGTGCTCTTTTGAGGTCTGAAAGCTCATGCTCCCTTAAGTAGGACAATCTGTTGGTGACTCTTCCAGATCTAGGACACGGACTGGTGAGGGCTCTGGGTAAGGCAATTCCTCAGCTTTAAAGGCCAGATGGAAAAAGGGAGCCATCCACACACACCCAGCAGCTGATGTTTCTAACAGGACTTGGTCCTGTTTCTCCTGGTCCAGCCACATTCGGATTCCTCTGTTGTTAGCCCAGCATCTGTCACCTCTTCACCTGGCTAGGGCACCCCAAATCTCAGTGTACCCTCCACTCTCAGCCTCGCAGTTCCTGGTGGCAGTTTCCAGATTCTACACCTGAGTTTCCCCCACTGCATTGGACATGCCACCAGGGCAGAGGTGGCCTTACTGCTTCCCACTGTACGTGCAGCACCTGCTACAGAACCTGACAGGGCGATGCTCCTAGTCAGACAAATACATGGAAAGCACCCACGCCTGGAAACGCTGCTGAGCCATGACCCCAAACCACTCTGCTCTGAGAGCCTGTGTCTGGAGGACGCATCAATTCCCCGGCCCAAAGCACTGATGTGAGAGCCAGAATGTAAAGGCACCAGGGACGGTGGACAGGTACCTCTCTGGCCTGGTGTAGGAGTAGATGGTATCTGAAGGAGGCAGAGGGTCAAAGCCCATCACAGACTGCGTGGTCACATCCTGCAGAAAGAGACAGAGAACGGAGATGGAGCTGAGCCCTGTGCTGTGCCTCTGCTCCACTCTCCACAGCCTGTCAGCAGATTCTGGTCTGGACTGGGCCTTTCTGCTGGAGTGACTCCAGCAGCCAGGCTGTTTACTGTACCCCAGGCTTTGGGCGAAGGTGGGACACACCACCACCATCACACAATGCCGCAATCTCTGCCCAGGATGTCAGGATGTCAGCTCAGAGCAGTATACTACAGGCTGTGAGGCCGAGTGGAGGGGCCAGCTCCCACCAGCTCCCACTGCAGCCTCGCTCCTTACCGGGGGAAGCGCAGCAACAGCTTCTTTGATCTCAGAGAGAACTACGTGACGGTGGATGTTTCTGGGCGCACGCTGGTAGAGCACCTTCCTCCTGGGCCCGGGGAGAAAAACGACCATCATGGAATGGAGTCCTCCTCAAATCCACATTCATGATAGAGATCCCCGAGTAGAGCGCCCTCCTTTTTCTCCTGTGCACCTATCAGGCCAAAAGCTGTCCGGATGCCCCAGCCCGTCTCACCTGTTCTCACACTCTTCTACAGCAGGGTCCCCAGCATCCACTGCCTGTAGGACCTCACGGACATTCTCCTCCAGCCAACTCATGATGGCGGGCTCCTTCCAGAGGAAGTGGGACCGCCCGAGGTACAGGCTCACCAGCTGGCTCAGCGCAGGGGGCTGGCTGCGGGAAGGCAGGGCCTGTAAGCATATCCCCCAACCCAGGTCCAGGCCTCCAGGTGCCTGTTGGCACATGCTGGGCACATCCAGGGTGTGCTCAAAGCCTGAAGTGAGCGGAGGCTGCCCAGAAGGACTGCTAACCTGGGATATGCCACTGCCCAGAGGTGGGGTGTAGGTGTCCCCTTCTGAACATTGCATGAGGTCTTTACTAAGTATGAGTTCTTAACAAGAACGTAAGATACAGAAAGAACATGGGGCAACCATGCCATGCCCCCCAGATCGGGAAGCCTTGTGCTTTGGGCCACAGGTTGCGCACACGCCGCCAGCTCGTGTCCAACAGGCCAGGCCCCCGCAGACGTGCAGACAGCCTGCACTATGCACATGCTGTATCTGTGCCCCTCAGGGCGTTTTCCAGTCTTTACCTTATTTCGGAACTGGGTCCAAAGAAGGGGTGACAGGCAACGGCGGCATCCGGCCGAACGCTGCAGCACTCAAGCAAGGGCATTAGAACTGCGGGAGGAAGCAGAGGCCGGATGGGTCACTCATGCACGAGAGGCCAACTCTGAAGGAGTGTCTGCTGTCCTGCTGCTTCCCAGGGGCCCCGTCTGCATCTAAGGGGACCCATCTGTGATGCCCAAGCATGGGTGCCAGACATTCTCATCCTAAAGACCACACACCCCACCTCTCAGCAGGCCCCTCACAAGGGAGAACCCCATCTTCCCAGTGACACCCCAGGAACAGGCTAAAGCAGCATCAAGCTCCGTTCCGACACAGTGAGGCAGCTCCGGGTGCAGTGTGAGGCTCCTGCCGTGTCTTGCCCAGAAGTGGCTTCACAGAAGGACACGGACCTCTGTAGCCCAGTGAGCAGGGGCACCGCCGGCAGTTCTGTGGTGAAGGGCTCTGCACCCCACTCTAACCCCCTGCTGTGTGCCAACAGTCCCAGGCAGGGAGCCTGGCTGCAGACCACCCTCCTCCACATTAACAGCCACAGGTCCAGCAGACGGATGGGAGGGTCGGTTCCCTGAGCTTGCTGGGCTCAGTCTTCAGAGCGGCCAGGCCAAGGCGTGTGTGCAGGGCTGGAGTGGCTGAGGGTGCAGTGTGCTGGGAGCCTGAGCGGCTTGGCCTCCTCCCTCCAGAGCCCCCATTTCCCCTCTAGCACCACCTCACACGCCATCCCACTGTCTGTCTTCCTGCCCTGGAACATCAGCCCCAGAGGCGGGAATCTTGGCTGCTGCCTCTTTGTAAAGCTGCATGTGGCATAAGGACACAGGGATGGGGGAAGGGGGAGCGGGGAGGGGACAACAGCAAGCTCCTTTCCCAGGTCACACTCCCTTTCGGGATGTATGGGAAGCTGCTGACTGCCACCCAGGGATGAGCCTGCAGACCTCTGCACACTGACGCCCATGGGAAGGCTGTCTGGGAGGCCCTAGGATAACCTTCTGTCTCAGTCCCTCAAACTGATGAGAAGCAGCATCGCAGACAAGAAAGTGCAGCCCGCTGGCTGCCTGCCTGCCCCTCCTGTCTCTACTTCCCCCAGTTCAGACGCTTACTTCCTGCCCCTCAGAAAATGCCACCCCTTCTTCAGAAGGTAACTTTTTCTCAAACTACCACCATCTGAAGACATCCTAACACCCAAACCACTCTGAGACTCAGCTTCACTGCCACTGGACAGGCCTGATGGGAAGGGTGGGGCCTGGCAGCACCCACCTCCAGGGAACATGATGAGGGCCTGTCGCACCAAGAGAGAGGCCTTTTCCCTCGCCGAGCTGAGCTCCTGTTCTGGGAGGTCTGCCTGCTGACTCAGCAGGAAATATGCCAACGGCACCGAGAAGGCAAAATTTGGGAGCTGGGACAGGTTCCGATGAGCCTATGAGGTGAAGACCAGAGGCAGAGTTCTCCAACAGGGAGCACAATGTGCGATGACAACCTCACATTGGGGGGTTTTCTCTTGGAAGAAACGACAGACACAGGCTTCCCCCTTATCCGGAGCCCTGCACATACTGTTCTCTTCTGCACATGTGTCCCTGTGCTCAAGTTCCATTTATAAATCTGGCAGAGTGAGCGGTTAATAGCAGTGAAATACAACGGTAGTTTGAGGTACAACAGCAACAATAATGTGATTTTTTTCTTTCACAATTTCACAAAGAGTCGATTCCTTCTAGCCACAGATCTTAGCAACCTCAGTACATGACTTGCATCAGGCGGCTTGTGGTTTCAGGCCATTTTGAAGTGAAATCGGGTGACCTGAGCACGAGCACTGTGACATCCCCACAGTTGACCTGGTAGCCAAGAAGGTTCCTCAGTGCTCCTGTCCTAGGGACACTGAGCAGAGCAGGTGGGGTCTCCTGGGACCCTCACCATGGTGCCCTCAGCTGGCCCTGGACGACAGGACTGTGCAGGCCGTCGGCACACCCCCACCTACCTCCCACTCCTGGAACAGGTGGATCAGGTACTCATAGTGGCGTGCCCGTAGGGCCAGGTGGTCGACCAGCAGCAGCATGCACAGGGGGTCCTCATCGGGCTCCAGGCTTCCGGAGGCAGCACGCAAGCAGGGAGGCAGAGGGAGATAAAATCCAGAGTGGGCCCACGTGGTGTCGCAGGCCTGTGGCCACCGAGCATGCAGCCCAGCCAGACACTCACCTCAGGATGAGCTTGCAGTACTCGAGCGCCGTGCGCGGGCAGCCCCGCTTCTCCAGGAAGCTCATCTGCTTGTAGAGGGCCAGGTAGAAGCTCCTAGATCCAAGACAGTTCCTTGTGAGCCAGAGCGACAGCAGGGGGGAAAGCCACGTCGCCCAGGATCCTCACCCAGCACGGCCTTCGCACCTGCCAGCTTCGTCGCGTTTCCTGTGTGGCCTAATCACTGTGAATGTTTGAGAATGATCCTGTGTCTGTAGAGAAGGTGACGCCCTGCTTGCTGTTTGAGTTAGATGTGCACCCATGTACATAAAACCAAGCTTCTTAGTTCAAACCTTTATCTTGGGGGTTTTTTGAACCCTGACACCCATGGGAAGGTTGGTTGTCTGTGAGGCCACAGTCCAATCTTATGTCACAGTCCCTCAAATTGGTGAAAAGCAGGATTGCAGTTATTATTTACTAGGGGCCCGGTGGACAAAAATTTGTGCAGTCGGTGGGGGGCCTTCTCACAGTCTGGGACCCCTCGGGGGATGTCCACCTGCTGGCGTGCCTGACCAGTCTGGGTGAGGGGCTGATGGCTGTTTGCAGGCTGGCCAAGCCCCCCACTGGGGACCCTCACCCCATAGGGGTATGGCCAGCCTGGGTGAGGGCTGACAGCTGTTTTCAGGCTGCCCACAGCCCCTTCAGGGTTCAGGGGGAACACCCAGGACAGAGGGCATGCCCACCCCGCCAGGGCCCTGAAGACCAGGATGAGGGCAGCGGGGAGGCTGTTGTGGCCATCAGAGACTGAGCAGGGGCAGAAGTTCAGGATGGCAGAAGTCTCTGTAAGACAGGAGGGCCCATGCATACAACTGCTCACTGCAGAGCAACAGGGTCTGGCTGAATTCCAGCTACTCACTCCAGAACCACACACACCCGTGTACAGAGGATTGCAGAGCTTCCTAAAGTCTCGGGCACGGATCCTTTTGTCCAAAAATATAAGGAAACACGATGATAGACCCCATCATGGCGAAGTGGCTTACTAGGCTCACTTCTAACACAAACACATTTAACTCCAGGCCAGCTGACCCAACAGTCCTGGAGCCCAGCCCTCTTGCATTCAAGCTTTAAACCCAGTGAGATGCCTGGCTCCAGCCACCTGGTGGGACCCCTTGTGGACAGCCCATGCCACCTGCTCCCACTCCCTCGCCTGGGTCCCATGTCACCTGTGAAAGCTGCAGCACAAGAAAAACAGCAGTGAGTGTAAGCAAAGCCCTTGGGGAGGCCGGCTCACCTGTTCTCGGGTCTGCGGTAGTCCAGCCGGCAGGTCCCACTGGTGAGACTGAACAGGGGGTGGAAGGCACACTCCATGCTGTACAGCGCTCTCTCTGTGGGCCACAAAAACACCAGGGGAGGGTGTCACAGCCACCGTGCAGCAGCTGCAACCCCTCCTCTGTGGCTCAAAACAAGGAAAGCTCTGGAAGGAAGCAGTCAGGTTACTAGGATTTGGGGAAGTGACAGCACAAACGTGACCCTGGGGATCACTGAGCTGGCAACTCTGATTCCAGACAACGAAATGCAAACACAATTCCTCACAAAATTCACACACAGGCCCAGCACCTCACTCACAAGGGCCACAGTGTGGGGACAACACAGTGTGTCATGTGCTGGTGGGCACACCAATGGGGTCCATCACCCACTGGAACATCGTCCAGCCTGGGAGGCACTGTGATGCATGAAGAAGCCAGACAGACATGATCAGAAACGTCAATAGGCAAATCCAGGGGCAGAAAGCAGATTGGTGGTTACCAGGGGCTGGGGACTGGGAGGTGACTGAAGAGCTGAGGTTTCTTTTTAAGTAACAAAAATGGTCTAGGATGTACGAGACTGTACAACTCCAACGCTTAATAAAGCTATTATTTTAACAATATCCTGGGAAACCCATTTGTACCCAGTCATTTTATCAAACGGCATCATGCCGCAGCCTCTGAGACACTCGTGGGAGAGGACGTGGGTGCTGCAGCAGGGCCAGTGCGAGCAGCTCTCACCTACGAGGTCTCGCGCCATCTCCTGATCGTCCTGGAATCGGCAGGCATCGCTGAGCTGCAGCAGTGAGTCGACATGATATGGGCTCGTCTGCAGCAGAACCTGCGAGGCAAGAAGGGAAGCTGATGTGGCTGTGGTCGAGCCTCCAGCGACAACATAGGAGGCACTGGCCCCTGGGCACTTCTTTCTTTCAGGCATCTTAGCCTCGGGGAAAGTATCATGGGGTGAGTCACCATATCCTCCGGCCCACACAGTGTTCAACACGGTTGCAAAGCCAAATCCCTAACCTGCCTGGAGTGGCAGCCAGGATTGTGTGCCCAGGTGCCTCCACCTTAACCCTCCCCACAGCCCGGTCCTCACATGAGGAGAGCAGCGAGCCCAGAAGCAGCGCCTCTGAGATGGTTCCCAGGCCCCAGTCCTGCTGAGGGGCTCACGCACCACGATATTGTTGGGCTCCATCGACTCCACGGCAGCCAGGAACTTGTGCTGCGTCTGCTGGTAGTCCTCACTGTGCTCGAATGCAAAGCAGGACAGGCCTTTCTTGGACTCCAGCAGCCGCATTGACAAGCCTGGGGAGAACACCAGGTCAGGCTCCTCAAGGGGCTGTTGGCGAGGAACCTCTGTGTGCACTGAGTGCGAGCTGGCGCGTGGAAGCATTGGTTCCGCTGCCGAGCGTGGTCCCAGGTGCCTGCTGACTGCCTGCACCCTCTCTGCTCTTTTCCTACAAAGACGTTTCTCCTCCAAGGAGTATGGACAGAGGACCAATACCCAGGACAACGTGCAGGGGCTGGGCAGGCATGGAGGAGACATGACTGTAACCCACCACCAGATGCCCTTTCTGGCTGCTTCTCGTGCCCAACTTCAGTGGTACAGGGTCATTTTTGCTGATGAACCTGGAAACTCCCATCTCCCTTCAGCACCTTTATAAAATAGGTCAGGGGTTCCCGGTCACCCTTGGCTTATACTTTACTGGCACTGCACTAAGGCAGCTATCGCAGGACACACAGTTGATGCCCCCCATCTCTGCCCATGCTTGGGGCCTCCCCCCACCCTGGCCCGAGGGCTCCCAGGTGCTCCTCCAGGCCCTGTAGCCAAACAGCCCCAATAGGACACTTAGCCACCCCCCATGATTGCTATTTTTTTTTCAATTACGTGTACTTATTAGTTTGCAACAAAATATAAAATATGACACTTTAAAAATGAACTTGATTGCTTCCTATGATATAGAACCAACAGGGAAAAGCAATAAGGTAGATAAAAAGCTGCATTAGATCTAACTGGCTTGGCTCTGTGGATAGAGTGTCGGCCTGCGGACTGAAGGGTCCCAGGTTCGATTCTGGTCCAGGGCATGTACCTTAGTTGCGGGCACATCCACAGTTGTGGGGTGTGCAAGAGGCTGCCAATCGATGTTTCTCTCTCTTCGATGTTTCTAACTCTCTATCCTTCTCCCTTCCTCTCTGTAAAAAACTCAATAAAATACATTAAAAAAATAAAAGCTGCATTACAACATGGTCAAGCCCTGACCAGTTTGGCTCAGTGGATAGTGCATTGACCTGCAGACTCAATGGTCCCAGGTTCGATTCCAGTCAAGGGCATGTACCTTGGTTGCAGCACATCCCCAGTGGGGGGTGTGCAGGAGGCAGCTGATCGATGTTTCTCTCTCATCGATGTTTCTAACTCTCTATCCCTCTCCCTTCCTCTCTGTAAAAAAAAATCAATAAAATGTTTAAAAAACAAAACAAAACAAAAAAAAACATGGTCAAGGCTGGCCAATGTGGCTCAGTGGTTGAGCTTCAACCCAGGAACCAAGAGGTAACGGTTCAATTCCTGATCTGGGCACATGCTGGGGTTTCGGGCTTGATCCCCAGTTGGGGATGTGCAGGAGGCAGCCGATCCATGATTCTCTCTCCCTGTCCCTTCCTCTCTGAAATCAAGGAAAATATATACACACACACATACACACACACACACACACCCCATGGTCGAGAAGACACATCATTGGTGTGGGATCTGTGCCCCAACACTGGTGGCACCATGCCAGGTACCCGAACACACGGCTGCACATAGCTTTGCAGAGGACTGACCTGGCCCAATGGGTTCAGACACCAATAGTGCCTAGCGTCGACCAATGCACAACCCTGCACCTTTGAAGTCTCTCACCTGGCTTGGCATACCGGGGCCAAGTACTCTTAGGGGTGGTCAGCCACGTACACTTGGGGTACACACGCTGTCTCTGCCGCGGCCTGTGGAGAACAGGACATGGCACCACTTCATCTACACTGCCTGATCTCTGCTGGGCTGTGGGAGCAAATCCTCAGGGTGGGGACAAGGGGTGAGGCCACAAGGACAAGGACAAACGTTTCTCTCTCTCCCCGTCTCTCTTCCTATCTAAAAATCAATAAAAACATTTAAAAAAAAAAAGAACTGTTAAATTAACAAATATCAAACTGGTCCTAGAACCGAAACTTCAGGTTAGTTGTGATGCTGACTGAGCTGCAAGGACGAACCTACCTGAGGGTTCAGGGCTGGAAGTTCACACGTGAAGGGCTTTTGGAACCTTGGCTACAGAAGCACAGACCAGGTCACACTCCAGCTCCTCCCTGACCCACCCTCAGGCCCCTCACAACGGGGCACCCTGAGGGTCTCGCGTTTTCACTTTGGCGTTGAGAACCCCACCTTTAATCGAGGACATGCCCGTGTGGGTCTCACCTTTGTTCCCCTAGGACAGCTCGGGCACCGAAATACCTTTTCAGTTCTGTGTCTGGATTTAAGTGTCTAGAGAATTGAAAATTTTAAAAGAAAAATGAAATTGAGTTCTTATAACGATACTGAGAATTTTAGAAAGTCACATAAAAACGCAGGAAAACAGCTATTCTGGTGAACAAGACAACTAGTGGGCCTGCTTTCTCTAACACCATGGCCCCCAGGCAGTGACCTGAGGCTGGCCACTGCTCTCAGCCAAGTGATGGCAGTGAAAGACCTGGACTGCATCGGGATTCCCACCAACTCAGGACCAACCTCTACAGTGGGGACAGGGTTCCAGCATCTACAATCCAGGAAACATCTTACGTCAATAGTGTTCCCACACACCTCAAGCTAAAAGTGAAAATGAAGGCATTCCCCTTTCCCTCCTTCTCCTTGTCCCTGCTTCCTACGTGTCTGATAAGGTGCTTGTACAGCTTTGAAATAAAGTTATTTTCTTTTGCTCCTAATAAGCACCTTCCTTGGCGCAACCTGCAGGCGCGGGAGGGAGGGATTTACCTGTGCTCCACATGCAAGACGTGCTTCCTCGAGCTCAGGGGAGGGGGGCTGGGGTGGTGAGGGCCACTGCTGTCCTCAAGCCTCTCCAAGATGCGGTCAATGTCTTCCAGCCCATTTTCCTAAGAGCCCAAACAAAAACACATTAATCACCACCGTCATTTTACTTTACATGTTATAGCAACCAATAACTAGGACTCATTTTTACAAAGAACTCGTTTTCAATCATACACGCTTCCTGAAAGACAACAGGCATATAACAGATTCTTTCTAAGCAGCAGCTCAGAACAGACAGAATCACAGAAGAGCCCTCAAGTACCTGAATCATCGGCTACATTTCTGGTCTCACAGGTGCACTCACCTGCTCAGGTAACTGAGCTGGGACTTGAGATTCTGACTGAACAGCCACAAAGACAGAACCTCTTTTCGGGACAAACACAGGGACGAGGCACAGGGGCAATATGGAAATATACTTTCTGACACACGGCTCCTGGGGGCATTTACACCTCGGTACCAGCATCAGTCAGGGCACAGGTGCAGCAGCCTGAGGGCTCTGCTGCCCAAGAGCAATGTTTCAGAGGCAGAGGGGCTCTAACTCTCAAGGAACGAAGCAAACAAACAGAAGCGGGACTTGGTAGGTAATTTCCCCTTTTCACGTCTCTGACTTCTGAATTAGTTATACTCCTAGCAGGAAGGAATCAAAATATCAAATAAAAACAACCTGCTTTCCTGTCCATGCCAACAGTGCTCTCGAAAACATGGTGACGTCCCTGAAACCTTCCCGACTTTCTATAAGGAGTGTGGCAGGCACCAACCCCACAGGGTGGCATGGGGCAAGCAGGGAAAGGACTTGCTGATACGCAGGGACAGCGGTATGATGACAGGACGCAGTGGCTAAGCCGATTCTCCCCTAAAGATTGTGCTGGATGTGTGGAGCCCACCTGCAGATCTAAGAGATGCTGGCCATTAAGAGCTGTGAGCATTTTGAACTGGAAGCAGATAGGAAGAGAAAGGCCAGGGGATCTAAACTTCATAATCACGTGACCAGAGAATCTGGAGGACAGGTTTGCCACAAACAAACAGCTTCCAACAGCCCCCTGAGAAACAGCCAGAAGACAACAGACAGGGTAGCAGCCAGACATACCGAAGTTTCTCCTGAAGAACTTTTCTTATTTTTCTGTTTCTTTTTCTTCTTTCGGAGTTTGCCACTCACATTTGACTGATAAAAGAAGCACATCTTAGTCAATGTAAAAAGAGCATGTGATCTTAAATCCTGAGAATCAAAGCAGAAGCTGCAGAGGGGCACAGCGACACCGGATGCAGGCTTGATGTCCCCTCCCTCCCACTTCATGCATGTCCTGTTACCTCACTGACTTCTCTCAGACAACAAATACCTCCCACCAGTCTCCTGACTCAGTGCAGCCTCCACCTTCCTCTCACACATCTTCCTGACACACCTCAGAGGTCCTTGTGACCTGACAACACTCACAGGGTTCTGATATCTACTCATCAGCCCTCTGTTTTCATCATTCACTTTGTCACCCACTCTCCCTGCCATGATCAGCCACCTGGAGACCAGGCCCCACACCAGTCCCCACGCCCATGCCCCTCTGCCTCAACACCTGTCATGCCTTCACCTGGCCTCTCTTCCCACCAGTGTGAAGACTCCCTGGGGAGCCCCCCCACCTGTTAGGTCCATCTGCCCCATCACCCACACTCATCAGGCCTCCCCAACTGTAGTTGTCAGTCCATCCATGTTACCCTCTCGACCAGAGGCTCCTGGAGGGCAAAGACTTGTCCCTAGAGCCCAGGAGGCTCCCAAAAGCATCTTATCTAATAAAAGAGTAATATTGAAATTGACTGTTTCTTCAGGACGCCTAAGCCATGCCCACCAGCCAATCAGAGCGGCTGTATGCAAATTAGCCCAGCCAACAAGGAGGCTGGCACTCACGGAGCTGAGTAAACAGGCAGCTTCCGTTGCAGCAGGAGTAAAACTGTTTGACAGTTTGCCAGCCAGCTGGGCCCCTCTGTGCTCCAGGCAACAACATATTTACAACATTGTCTCAATTATAGAAGCCTCGGAGCTGAAGCAAACAGCAGTCCTGGCTGCAACTACTAAGGCAACATTGTCTCAATTACAGAAGCCACGAGCTGAAGCAGACAAGAGGCTTCCTTACCTGCCTAGGCTCGGCTTAAAGGAACAGTGTATCAATTATAGAAGATAAATAAACCCCAGGAACCTGCTTCCAGCCAGCCTTGCTGGGACATTGGATCAATGGGAGCTGTGGGCAGCCTGAAAGCCTGAAAACACCCCTCAGCCCATCACCCAGGCTGGCCACACCCCAATGGGGTGAGGGACCCCACTGGGGGGCTTGCCCAGCCTGCAAACAGCCATCAGCCCCTTACCCAGGCTGGCCAGGTACCCCAATTAGGGACCCAAAGCCTGAAGTGATTGTAGGCAGCCTGAAAGCCTGAAAACAGTCCTCAGTCTATCACCCAGGCTGGCCAGGTACCCCAGTAGGGACCCAAAACCTAAAGGGACTGTGGGCAGCCTGAAAGTCTGAAAACAGCCCTCAGGCCCGCACCCAGGCTGGCCAGGCACACCAGCAGGTGGACATCCTCAGAGGGGTCCCAGACTGCGAGAGGGCACAGGTCGGGCTGAGGGACCTCCCGAGTGCACAAATTTTTGTGCACCGGGCCCCTAGTTTGTTGAGTAAATGTGCAAAAGGACCCTCCCGTGTGCCATGGAGAACACAAAACTCACCTGGCCTACACAGTTCTTCGTTATCCACCCAGGGCCCTGTCCACCTGCCTGAGCCCCCGATGCACAGTCATGGAGAGTGCACATTGCTGAGCAGGGGGACTCTCCCAAAGGATCTCTTGGTGTGGAAACTTGTTTAGGGGACCCCCAGATAGAGCCCCGTGATGTCCACCAGTCTTCAAGATTTCATGCACATCTGATCACAACTCCCGAGGAAATATGGGGGCAACTGGGCATTAACAAGGCGAAATTCAGAAAATGACAGTGTGTGTGTGGCTGGGCACCCTTGTCCCCACACCTGCTCCAGGGGCCCTGTCCTGTCATCCACCTCTCCATCTTTCCTGGGCTCGGCACTTCCACTCTGGGACTTCCTTTTGCTCCCCGACACCACAGCTTCTGTGCGCAGACCTTCGGACCTTTCCCCGTTCACCACAGGTCCCTCCTCAAGATCCTCAGTGTTAATCTGCAGGAACAAAGGGGAGAGAAGAGGGTCACGTGTCATCCTGTTGCAAGTGCATCCTGGAGGCACTAAGAGGCACGTCAGCAGCAAGAGAAGAGAGGGTGCTGGGGGGCACCTTCAAGGCCACTCTGAGATTGTGGAGGAGGAACAGGAACGTGTTATGCCTCAAGCCCACAGTGCCAACTGTCTGAGCCAGTCCTGGTTCAGGGCTCCTTCAGCTGATGAGCCACAGAGAGTGCTGTCTTCACGGCTGGCATAATGCAGAATCCCCGAACATCACAACTTAGTTCCCGGTCTGAGCCAGTCCGTCTTTGTTTATAGGAAGAGCACCTGATGTGAAGACGCCAGAACCTTACCACACGGGGTCCGTCTTCACCAGTGACAGGGCAATGCCTGCCTCGGGCACCTTCTTTTGTGCAGCAGCATTGGGACGCCAGGGACCCAAGTGTGGGCTGGCTGGTTAGGATCTCGCAGCAAAGGGAAGAAGCTGGAATGAGGCCCCTAGTGGACATTTCCTCCAAACTGGCACCCACACTTTCCCCAGCATTCAACTGATGGTGCCACCAATGCCTCTCGGTGAAGGTGGGTGCTGATTTCCTATTATGAAGACATAAATTCCCTTCCTTTAAAAAATTCTTTTTTTTGAGTCCCTTTTAGGAAACCGAGGTGTTTTAAGGAATTCAAATTTGTAACAACCTCTATGCCAAGTTCAACCACAACAGAAAGAACAGTGCGGACTCTACGCCTATGCTGGGCACTGGCCTGATGCAGGAAACACAGGTGAGCAAAACACATGTTACCTGTCCACACGAGGTCAAGGAAACAAGAACAAGACAGGGCTCACATGCAAGATCGCAGCCTGAGGCCGGCACTGAGACACCGCAGTGCTGGACACCTGGCTGGGGGGCATGCCACGAGGAGCAACACACCATGTCCCACGTGGTGAGGAGTAAAGACCCTGCAAGTGCCAGGGTGGAGATAGAAATCAAGGGAAGCCCCGTCCACCAATTGATGCCCCGGCCCCTCGACTTGGCGACCACGCCCACACCACTGCAGCCCAGACCCCCACTGCCCCGCCCCTGCACACGACGGCTCCACACCCAGCTGCGGCCCGAACCGGGCGTGGCCCCGCCCCCAGGACTTCATGCACCGCCCACTCCCTTCGTCCCGCCCTCCCCACTGCAGCCCGGACCCCAGGTGGCCCTGCCCCCTGACGTCACGGCCTCGCCCCGCGCAGACCCGCCTCACACACCGCGCCCCCGTCGCCCACACCCCAGGCAATCCAGCTCACCAGCTCGAACCGGTTGTTGACTCGGACTCCTTCCTTCCCGGGGCTCCGGGGGCGCCGGCCACCTGGCCCCCGCTTTGATCCTTCTTCTTCCGCATCATCGTCATCACGGAAGCCAAACTGGAGGGCGCCGGGTCCAAGGGGCTCCTGTCCGCGCTGTTCCCCCCTCAGCCTCCGGAGGGCCCGGCGTGACATAGGACCCAACGGCCGCTGACGTGCGGGGACGGGGAGCAGACCAGCAGGAAAGAGAGCGGCCGCGCGCCTGCGCACTGACGGCACTGGCGCGGGACGGGCTGGGGCTGCGTGTCGCGCCTGCGCGTTGCGCTCTCCGGAACTTCCGCTCTTCTCCGGTGTCACCGACGAAGGTGCGGGCTGGCTCGGGCGTGTTCTCGCGCGAGTTGCGTGCCGGGTCCGCGTTTTCGGGAGGCGTGTCCGCGACGGCTGCGAGGCTGGTGTCGGGGAGCGGGGCGCCCGGACTCCGAGCGCCCTGCTTCGCGGAGGGGCGCGCAGGTGGGCAGGTGAGGAGCCTGGCAGGTGGGAGCTGGGGACGGCGGGGCCTGGCCCGCTCTGCGCGCCTCCTGCGATTCCTCTGCCCGCGCCCGCGGCTGCCCGCGGGACAGTCCCCTTTAGCCGTCCGCTCATCCAGTCGAGTCGCCCCCAAAGCCGCGACTTCCGGATGACCCAAGGCCCTCAGCGGGGTGGACACCGAACCCGCCCTGGTGCTGGCCTTTTGCTGGCGCGCCAGGGGCTTCCTGTCCCTCCCGGTTTGGGAAACCGGGTCTAAGTGGAGGCTCGCCATCCTGTGCGTCATGACCTCCTGGGGGTTTACAGGCCAAGGAAGGCCGAGGTGCGGCATCGTTACTTTAAAAAGCGCTCTGGGGAATGACAGTGCAGGCAGGATGGCAGCCTCGGCGCGTGGATGGCTGTCACTGTGGAGTCAGGCCTGGCTTCTTACCAGCTACCTCCCTCATCCTGCGAGGGGGTCCCCTTTTACAGGTAAAGAAAGCGGGACTCAGAGTAGCTCACAGGTGGAATCTGGATTTGCATTCGTACCTGAGGTTCCAGAGTTGCTTTGAGGAAGGAGAAGGGGAGGCAGGATGTGGTTTGCGCGCATGCCTGCACCGCCTGGCTGGTCTGCCAGCCTGCGCTGGTCACTTGGGTCTTGAAACACTTCACAGCAGCTGGCACACAGCTGCCTCAAGCTCCCCACAGTCCCACCTGCTCCAGCCACTTCTCGCGTCTCCTAGAAACCCCGCTGCCTGTAGTCCAGCTACTGAAGGGTTAGGCACAGCCCAAGTGGGACCTCCAGGACCATGTCCATGGGGCAGGCATTAGAGCCTGGTGTCCAGTAGACCTGAGTGACATCCCAGGTAATTAGTGTCCCCATCCACAGGGTGGGGTGCCAACAAAAGTCGCCTCCCAGGCACATATGGGCAGGCAGGACACACAGGTATCCCTCCAGCCATTATCCTGAAGAGCCAGGCGGAGGTGCCCCTACCCTGCGAACTTCAAGGGATCTGTGGGAGGACAAAGGGTGCCACAGGCTGGCTGGTGACAGGCAGCAGGCTGTTGTCCCACATGCAGCCCTTGGTTCCATGTAGGGCTAAAGTGCCAGATTACAAAGTTGAAGGTAGAGAATGGGCGTGGGCCTGAATGTCCTCACTTCATGTTGGGCATCCTGACTCTGCCTGGGGCGGGGGGATGCGGGACAGGTGGCCCCTCAGCGCAGCTTCTGCCCTTGGAGAACACATCCATGCTGTGGCTGGGTAGTCCTTAGTTCACGCCTCAGAGTCTGTGAGACCACCTTTATTGGGCCGAGTGGCCGTGAAGACGTATTTACAAGGCTCCCCCCAGTACACAGACCGAAAGCACTGCAGGGGCATGGTGTCAGGTAGGGAGTGAGTTTTGCTTAAGGCTTCCAAGGGGATGGCCCTGGGACACCTGCCTGGGAGAAACTCAGCCCACTGAAGCTTCCCAGGTACCTCCGCAGCCCATATCCTGATTGGGAGGGGAGCATAGATGCAAGTAGGACACTCCAGATCACCTGTGGACCAAGACACCCTCCACACCTGGACATCTGCCCAAGGAGGGACGGAGAACACACAGGGGCAGGGTCTACGCCAGAGCCCCACCATCCCTTGCCTCCAGCCTTCCCCCCTTTCTATCTATGCCATCCCCACTCCACCCAAGGAGTCTTGAGAGGAAACAGCCTCCCTAGGGAGGATTCTGGAAATAAGCCTGACCCCAAATGGGCTTGGAGCCAGGAAACATATATAAATATATCGGCTGTGTATATGTTATATAAATGTATATGTATATATGTGTATATATATATATATATATATGTACATGCACACTCCAGAGGCAGCTGGCACCTGTGCCCCAGGATGGGGAGCGCTCAGCCTCGTCCTCAACTGGCCCAGCTCCTCCCCAGAGGCCTGGCCACCTTGAACAGCCTCGGGCCAGGTAGCCTGGGGTAGCAAGGCTATCACTTGAAGTCAAGAGTCCAGGTGTTGGGGATGTAGAGGGACTGGGTCTGGCGGGCACGGCGAGGGGTGGTGTTGAGGGCATCCACACTTTTGCGGCTGGAGCACACCACGTCAGCCACGAAGCTGGTGCAGTCGCTGCAGACATCCTTCAGGACACAGCCGTGGGTGTACATGTGAGGGAACTCCTCCTCCACACTCTGCCACTGGGGCTTCTGCAGGGACCTGGGGAGGGGCAGGGACGTCTATTTCTCCACGTCCACACCCCCTCCCCCTGCATCAGGTACACAAGGTGTTTGGAATGAACATGCCAAACAAAGTGCACCCTGGAAAAAACTCTTCCTCGAAAGGAATCTGAGTCCTGGGCCCTCACCACCCAGCATGGTTTCCATCTCATGCTACTCAGCCCCCAGGGCCCTCCCAGATGTGCGTCTTGTTTCCTTGGGGCATCCCAGGAAACAGGACACCTCCCCACTCCAGCTCCTGTGTCACCGTCATTGCCTGACACACAGTGTTGGCAAAGGCACGCACTGGAAGGCGTCTCGCCTCTGTGTGGCTGTGGCTCTGGCAGCTGTCACCCTCTGAGGATTCTCAAAGCCCAGCGTGTAGACAGGGATGTGTGCAAACTTCTTGGAGGGCATCTTCATCTGCAAACAGAGGGTTGTGGGTGTACAGAGGCTTCCCTAGGCAGTCCAGGCACACTCGCCCCTGCAGGTCTCTGGATACCGCACCCCCACCCCATGCCTGGCATCTGCTTCCTTCTACACCACCCAGCACGGCTGCTCATATATAGGCACAGAGCAGGCACTGTGTCTTTTACACTGTGCAGGGTCTAGCGTCGGGCCCTGTGTACAGCAAATACCTAACGCGGGACAAGGCCATTTTCCACAGCCAAGTGGCTGGATGTAGAGTCAGGGTCTAAAAAGTGGTGATGAAAATCCCTCTTAAGCAAGTTCCTGTTTTTGGGCTGAGGCGTAATGGGGTGACACTTACACATGTCATTGCCCACTTACCTCAGTGCACATGTGTGTACGCAGACACCTGAACTGCTATAAAGAGCCTCCAAACACAAGAAAGTTGCAGGGTCAGAAGCTAGGACTCTCGAGGGAAACTGAAGGGTTTCTTGGCACTGTCCTACTAACATGGACTGTTAACAAAAAGCACCTACAAGGGTCTTTTAAAACTGAACAGTCTCGGAAAGTGTAGGAATGGATTCTGCCTGGAAGGAGGAGGTGAAAGATGAAAGATGAAGATGGTGTCATCTGACAGGAGACTGCAGCCTCCTCCCCGCCCCCATGTCAAGCAACAGAATACCTGGATGCCTAGAGGCCTTGCTCAGACCCCAAATGAGCCTCACCTTGATGCTGCAAGACGTGCAGACAGCTCTGGAAGGGAAGAGGGAAAGCGTCAGCCCTGAAAAGGCGCGGGAAGCACAGCTGCTTCCAAGTAGGTGTCCCTCCCACCAGCACACCTGCCAGTCAGCTGGTCTGGCCGCCTGCTGGGTCCCTGATCACTTCAGTTCTCACTGGACACCCAAATCTTGCTTTTCTCTTTACTTAGTATTACACACAAAATATTCCTGCCTCTCTCGGTTCTTCCTTAGACTATCGGAGTGCTCTCTCATACCCTCCCCCTGTGTGTGCCTGACCCTCCTGCCACAGAAGCCATCGGAGCCAGAGGGTCCGCAGTGGAGAGGCTCAGTTTTAAGCAGTGATGTGAACGTTTCTTTAGTCCCTGCACCTGATTTCAAAAATAAACACTTTCTTGTGAAAATCGGAACGTCAGAATTGTAATTTAGCCAATAGAATCCTCTCCTCTAAAGCCCACTCCTCAGAGATGGTCCCTGCTAGCAATACAGTCTTCATTCTCCTGATGTAAGTGTATGTTAACAAAAAATACACTTTCATGAAAATACTGTTCTATAAAGATGCACCAGGAGCTCCTCCACGTTAGTAAAAATTGTCCAAATTCATTTTTTGTGCTCAGCCAGTGTGGCTCAGTGTTTGAGCATCGATCCAGGAACCAGGAGGTCATGGTTCGATTCCCAGTCAGGGCACATGCCAGGTGGTGGGCTTGATCCCCAATAGGGGGTGTGCAGGAGGCAGCCATCAATACTCTCTCATCATTGATGTTTCTATCTCTCCTCCTTCCTCTCTGAAATCAATAAAAATTATATAATAAAAATTTTTAAATTATTATTCTACTCTGGCCCATGAAAGACATTTCCACCATGGCTGGTGGGAGCAGACACTATTCATGGTACTGTTCCTTTAAACCTTTAGGGGAGGGTCAGTAAACTTTTCCTTCAAGAGGTTACATAGTAAATGTTTAGGTGTGACTAAATAATGAATAATGAGTAAACAAATGGGAGTGGCTGTGTCCCAATAAAACTCTATTTACAAAACAGGCAGTGGCTGAGTTTGGCCCATGGGCTACAGTTTGCCAATCCCTGCTCCAGGATGATTCTTTCAAAGCCTTCCGTCATGCCCTTGCCATTGGACAGAACATTGGCCTGCGGACTGAAGGGTCCTGGGTTCGATTCCGGTCAAGGGCACATGCCTGGTTGTGGGCTCCATCCCAGGTAGGGGCATGCAGGAGGCAGCCGATCAATGATTCTCTCATCATTGATGTATCTCTTTTCCTCTCCCCTCTTCTCTGAAATTAATAAATACACACAAAAAAAGCCTTCATTTCCTTGCGTGTATGTGCTGATCAATACTCTGCTAAATCCTCTAAGGGGACCTTCTGCATGTCTGAGCTCGCTCTCTGGACAGCTCTCTCCGCTCGGGAGTCCTTGCTGGGATCTCTGGTGCCCTGGTCTCCCTGGGTTCTCTAGGCTCAAGGAGCCGACCAGTTTTGGACTCAAGACCCAGCAACTCCTGGCAGTGAGGCAGTCACAGGGGTAACCCATATTCTTCCTGTTGGCTGCCTGACATCCAGTGTCTGGAAAGCCATTACTTCATGTATTTTGGCTTTTGTTTTTGTTCTTGTTTTGTGTTGTTTCAGGTAGAAGGTGCCTGTTTTGGTGTCTGTTACCCCACCTTGGCTGAAAGTGGGAACCCCCTGGCTATTAGAATTAAAATTAAATTTAAAATGTTAAAGTCGGCCCTAACCGGTTTGGCCCAATGGATAGAACGTCAGTCTGTGGATTCAAGGGTCCCAGGTTCGATTCCAGTCAAGGGCATGTACCTTGGGTGCGGGCACATCCCTAGTATGAGGTGTGCAGGAGGCAGTGGATCGATGTTTCTATCTCATCGATGTTTCTAACTATCCCTCTCCCTACTCTCTGTAAAGAATCAATAAAATACATATTTTTTTAAAAAATGTTAAAGTCGGTTCCTTAGTTGCAATATCCATGGTGTAGGACAGGACCCCCACTACCACAGCAAGTTCCACTGACAGAGCTGACCTAGAGCCTTCTTACCCCCTCTTCCCATGGCAATTCTCAGCCGAGCCCCAGTGCCTACAGAAGGCTCACCTCTTGCAAAAGAGACAAGTGGGCGGCCAGGAGAACAACGGGAACTTGGTTCGGCAGCAGCAGCAAATCTGTAAGAAAAGGCCTTGTTAGAGCCCAACTTAGTCCAAAACTCACTGGGTCCAGTCCTGTCCTCCCCAGGCTCCCACCCAGGGCTCCAAGTGGGTGAGGGACAGTGCAGGGTGTGGGCCGCCTCACCTTCCCCTTCTTCAGGCTGCTGAAGAGCTCCTTGTTCTGCAGGAACTTCTCCATCTCCGCCTTCACCAGCACACGGCGCACGTCCATCACCTCCTCCACAGTCAGAGCCAGGCTCTCCACGGGGTGGCTGAACTCCTGGGGGCGGGAGGGTCTGGGGTGGGGCTCACTCAGGCCCTCTCTACAAGTGCCCTTCCCCAAGGACCCTGTCCTCCTGGCCTCAGTCTATTAGAGTGAGCCCTGCTGATGCCCCCAGAGGCTGAGCCAGACCCTGAGCCACATCTGGATCCCGGACCCTCAGAAACTGAGAGAGACAATGCTGTTTTACGCTGCTGAGCCTTGGGGTAATTTTCCATACAGAAAATGGTAACAGATACAGAACTTAGGGGAAGCATTACTTTTCGCTGGGGAATATTAAGAACAACACTACCTTCAAAGCATTTTAACATCTGTTCTCCTTTGAGACTCTTTTAAAATACATATTTTAAAAAATTTTTATTTCAGAGAGGAAGGGAGAGATAGAAACATCAATGATGAAATGAAACAGGTGCAGGGGGGCCAGCAACTTAGGGGCTGGGTTGGGGCCTCCTCACCCCAATAAAGTGCTCCCTGTCATCTCAGGAAGCCTTTGCTAAACTAACCCCAGAGCTGGGACAAGACTCCACGTGCAGGCTGTCCCCTTAGCGAGGTCCTTCCGCGGGGGGCCGCAGTGCTCAGAAGGCCCAGAAGGTGGCAGCAGAGACCAACCTCCCCAGATGGCGGCCCAAGCGAAGAGCGGCCACAGACACCAACCACTCCTAACCTCTGCCTGGAGCCTTGTCGGGGTGAGGGGTGAACGGTGCACTCGCCCCGGACAGCCATGCCCCTCACTCACCAGCCACAGGTGACTGGGCTCGGCGGCCGCAGAGGCCTCTGGCCTGTCCTTTGCTGAGTGCAAGTCACTGGGACCGGGGGAGCTGGGGTCAGCCTGGGACTGGACGCTCACAGGAAAGGGACCTGGAGGAAGAGTTTGGAGGCCCCGTCAGAACAACTTGGCAAAATCCTGCTGTGGGAGGGCTGCCGAGGGGCCCGAGGGAGATGCCAGACAGGCAGCGGGAGCCGGTGGGTGGTTTCATGGCAGTGGCGGGAGTCCTCGGGCAGAGGGTCAGATAGAGAGCATGTCACCCCATCACAGCCCATGCAGTGCAGGGGCCACAGGGACCCCTGAGGGCATCTGAGCCCATAAATGAGCCAACGTGGAGAGTCCCACGATGGAGCCACGGCAGCTGCGGTGCTGGCCACGCAAACCAGACATGCTGGCCACACAAAGCCTTCCTGCTCGGGGCCCCACACACTGCACTTCATACTGGAGGAAGGAGGCGCAGAGGCAGACTAGCCCACTACGGGGTCTGAGTCTTTAGCAGAGTTTGGGGGACAGTGAGGTATCGCCTGGCCTGGCCTGGACCTCTTCACACCAGAGAGTGAGTCGTAACTACCAATTTAGACCGTCCTGAAAGTGACCACATGCTACGGTGACCCCGAGGGCAGAGAAGGGGGCCTGGCCGTGTCTGGTGGGGGAACAACCCCATGTCCTGCTGGCATTTCATGGAGCACAGCCTGTACAAGGATGGGACTAACCTCATGGTCACGGGAACTGACCTGTCCTCTGTGCTGACCAACGAGTCTGGTTCCCTGAGGACACAGGCCCACTGACAGAAACACAGCTAGCAGGACCTATCGCTCATCTCCCCTCTCCATCCATCGCTCATCCGTCCACCCCTCGATCCCTCCATCATCCATCTTCCGACAGTCATCCGTCCATCCGTCCATCCATTCTGTATGCCAATAAACTAAGAGTGATCACCTGTAGGTAATGGGTTTGTGGGCATGTTTTTAGTTTTTAAAAAGGTTCTGCAGTGAATATGGGTTAATAAGTTGTCAAGTGAAAAAAGTGGGGTGCTCCTGCCTGAGCTGGTGCGGGCAGCGTGGGCCAAGGGACACGTACCCACAGGACAGGGCGGGGGGGAGGAGAGAAGCACTTGCCCTGCTCCTGGGTGCTTGGCCGCCAGGTGTGCATGCTGCCCGCACGGGCCCGAGATGGCTCCACGCCTCCTGGGGGCTGGGTGGCTGGCTGCAGGCCAGAGGCCACTTCACTCCGCAGCTGGACAAGGTCGTGCTCTGAGAAAGAGCGGTCCCGCTTCAGTGTCACCTCCCCACACGGAGATTCTTCCTCCTGTGGACACACCAGACCCAGCCCTACCCTCACCTTCTGCCCACCAGCACCTCCTGCCCGTCCCTGGACTGAGGCAGAGGATACGTGGTACTGTCGGGTCCACGGAAGCCATAGGGCCGTCTTCCAGCCCCTGCCCAGCCTGACTGTCCTCTGGACAGTGGAAGGCAAGTGCCCCCCAAACCAGGCAATTCTCTGCAGCCTCTGGAAGGTCTGATTTCAGATGGAGCCCACTGGCATGGCCTCCACTGGCCTTCCTGGCCCTGAGGCAGGGAGGGCGGACAGGAACCACACTGGGACATGCAGGCTTTTCACATCAGCCAGGGGCTGCTCAGCCTCCGGCCCCAGAATGACAGCCCTCTTGTGCTATGGGAACGGGAGTAGGGGTGCAAGGCCACTGTCCCTGTCACTCTGAGTCCACCATTCTTGCTTCCAGTCCACCTGCGTCGGCAGAGGGCACTGCCCAAGGCTCTGAGCAGCGGACACCCTACACTGGACGCTGCGCATGGACTTTCTCAGCCTCTTCTCACTTCCTGCCCCTCCTGCTCCTCCCTCGTCTCTCTGAGGAGCCTGTGGAGTCTGACCTCAGACGTGACCATCTCCTCCATCTCCGCCAAGGTGGGCGCCTTGAGAAGGACCCGGGGTCGTGGGCGTTGGGTGCAGCTCCCAGCATCCGCAACGGAAAGGTTGATGCAGGAAGTGGACTTGACGTCCCCGGAGCAGGCGTTGAGGATACAGGGCAGAGAGCCAAACCCTGGGGGAGCCAAACCCGGGTGGCGGGGGCAGAACAGGACGTCAGCGGGGAAGAGTGCAGGGAGGGGGGAGGAGTGACAAGGAAGGGGGAGCCCCTGGCTCACCCCGGCCACCCCAGCGCTGGGCCCCCACGGGGCGCAGCCTCCGCTCCTGCTTGATCTCCTCCAGGATCTTCTCGTGCAGGGTCCTCTGCTTCTGTGGTAAGGGGCGGAGCCTTCTCTCTGAGACCTGCAGGGGCATGGCAGTGCAAGGGGCAGTTAGGGAGACCCACCAGGAGCCCTACACAGCGGGGAGCAGACGGTGTCCAGTGAGCTCCTGGGGACGCGTCCATCGAGACCAACCCTTGGGCACCTCCCTCTGCTGTCCAGGAAGGGGGCCCAGAGGTGAGGGCACCGAGATGGCACCTGCTTCAGCGGAGGCCGGGAGCGGATGAAGTCGAGGATGAGCTCATGGGCGTCCTTCTTCACTCTGGGAGGGATGTCCCCATCGACCTGCAGGGTCGGGGAGGCGGCTCAGGGCCTGGTCTTCCTGTCCTCCTCCCTGTGGCCGCCAGTGTGGCCTAGGGTGCTGTGCCCACGTTGGCTCCACCCCACACTTCCCTGCGTCTGGGGTTCTTCGTGGGAAAACGGGGTCCTCGGCACCACCGCCCAGGGTCGTCATGAGAATGAGATGAACTCACACATTTAACAGGTGACAGTGGCAGCAGCTAACAGGGGATTCCCCTGGACCATCCGCAGCCTCCACATCTGGCCCTGGTCACACTAGGTATTGGGGCCACCTCTGCCTGCTCCCAGGGACGCCCGGCAGTGGTCAGCACAGGTCGGGAGGCGCAGTAGCGCCCGCCGGCTTACCATGACCTTGCGCAGCTTGTAGTTCCTGGCGCGGATGTCCTGCATCAGCATCTCGAAGGGGGTGAGCTGGAACTCCGTGGGCAGCGGGTTGAACTCCTGCTCCTGCACCTTCTTGAGCTTCACTCCGTGGCGTAGCTCCCGCATGAGCTGGACCCAGAGTCGGGCCTGGGCCCCGAGAAGGTGAGAATGGCCGTGAGCCTCGGCCAGGGCTCTGGGCCCTCCAGGCACAGGTCCGCGGGGTCCCAGGTCAGGGAGCCGCGTCTTACCCAGTCCGTGTGCCTCAGGTTGTCAAGCTCCGCCAGGGGCTGGTCCGCCTGTGGCTCATCCTCGCGAAGCTTCTGTAGCATCTGTGGGTCCAAGGGAAGGTGGGGAATGGCAGCTCACGGTGTGGGCACCTGCCGGGCCATCACTATGGCCTGTCTTTACCACCTGGGCTACTATTCCACCAGCAAAACTAGGGCCAAGGCTCAGGTGCAAAAAAGTATCTGAGAGAAAGGTATCATGGAACCACACGGGACACTTGGTGCCCTATGTGGCGGGGACGAGAGCCTAGCACCCACAGAGACCCTCTCTCACCTGGTCTGCACACCCCAATGAGGCGTGGGGCCTCCAAAGGGCTTGGAGCCCCGCTCTCCCCATGGGAAGCATTTTCCCTCAGATCCCAGCTCACAGCCCTTCCCCAGGAAGGCCTTTCTCAGCCTCTTCACCTGGGCCGCACCTGCCCACCCTCCCAGAACACCCACAGCCATGCCTCCGCATGTGAACCCAGCTACAGTTCTGCATTCATCTGCTTCTTCACTGATAGTCTGCGCTAGTGACTCCATGAGGCCAGAACCACATTTTCTGTCTTTGTTTTTTCCCTCATGTTGGTATTCCTGTCTCCTTAGCACAGAGTGGCACATGCCAGGCCTTAAATGTTGGTTGAATGAAAGAATGGATGGATAAATGGATGGATGGGAATATGGGTGATGAATGACAGATGGGCAAGTGGGTGAGGGATGAATATATGGATGGATGGATGGATGGATGGATGGATGGATGGATGGATAGGTGGATTGGTGGGGGGATAAGTGGATGGGTAGGGTATGGATGGATGGATGGTTGTATGGGTGGGTGGGTGGATAGAGGATGGATGGATGGGTGAGAGGCTGAGTTACTCAGCAAGTCATGGAAAACAGTCACAGGTATGTATTTTATGAGCTGGGGAAAATGCCACCGTCATGTTCAGGGTCATAGAAGGATATGAGGGATTGTTGGATAACTACTATACTACGCTGAGAATTTGAGAAGAAGCTGTTAGGTTTGTGGCCTCTCTTGTCCTGGGTCTTGGTAGCATTTGGGGAATCTGTTCTCACCAGTTGCCCCACCTGGAGCAGCATCAGCCCTTTAGCACACAGCCTCCCCCGCCCCCTCCCAACTAAGACAGAACCGGTTTCCCTGGCTTTAGCTCCAAGCCACTTGCCAAACTGCTCTAGAAAAGGCTGCCAAGTCTCTGAGAAGCACAAGGTATGTGACTCTAAAATTAGGCCTGTGTGTGACCTGGCGGTCCCTGTGGGCAAAGGGCACGAAGGCGTGTCTCCCATCCTTCCTGGAGCAGCACACCTGTCCCTGAGCAGCTAGTTCCCCTCCCCACCTCCCCTGAGAACCGCCTTGCACTCCCTCCACCACCAATTCCTTGAGGTTCTCATGGGTCAACTGCTTGAAATCTAGAGCTTTTTAAAAGAAAGAGCGTCTGTCCTCTGGGTAAGAAATCAATCCTAGCCACGGAACCATGACTCCGGAGCACCCACTAATTGCAGCATGAGAAGGACGTCTTCAAGATGCATCGAGGAGGGGGAGGGATGGTCTGTGGGAGACAGAGGAGCCCCCACCTTGGAATACTGATGGGCTGCAGACAAGACCCAAGAGGCTCAAGCAGTGATTGGCTTGTCCTGAGCTGGGTCCCAGGCTCCACCAGTCAGAACAACCCTGAGAGCCTGCTCAGGCCAGAGGATCAGGAAAGCTGCCTGGAACGCTTCTTGGTTAGAGGAAGTGAGAGACAGGGCCCGTCAGGGGTCAGGGTGGAAGCAGGACCAGCATTGTTGAAAGAACGCCTGCATTCACACACAAGGGAGCACATTCCCCCTGACTTCTCCAAAGTGTCCACGTTCTCCCCTGTGGGATGTGAATGGGAAGTAGGGGTCCCAGTGGGCCGAGATCCCCACTTCAATTTCCTCTAAGACCCGGAGAGTTGAGGGGCAGACTGTCAGCTCCTAACTGAGACCACCCAGCGGCAGGGCAGCCCTGGGGAGACCACCAGCAGAGACCCAGCTCTGTCCAGTGCTAGTTCTGTGACTGGGAGAGGGACACAGCCTCTCTTCCTTAAAACAGGCGATAACCACATGGGGCGTGACTAGCAGGAGAATGTCTGTCACTTGGTTAATCTCTCCCCCAAGGCTCCAAGCACCCAGCTCCTCTGCCGGTCCTGGGGGCAGGGAGGAGTGGTTGCCCTTAGCACCTCATTTTCAGGAAGAACAGCACCTGTCCAGGCTAGCTGGAGGCAGGAGGTCGATACCTAACTGAGAGGCAGCAGGAGCTTGGCCATGGGGCCCAGAGGCCTCTCCAAACCTCCCGTGGCCTCCGTTCCCTCCGTGTAAGAAGGTGTGAGGGTTACTGCACAGAGTGGATTTCCACTCCCTAGGGAACAGACAGAAGGACAAAGGGACTAACACAGGCGGAACAGCCTGCACAACCGACCTCCCCTCCCCAGCCCCCCATCACCTTGCACCCCAACACCACCTTGGCCCCTCCTGCCTCCTCCTGAGACCCCTCCCATTTGCTCACCACTATGGCACTGGGTCCCTCCCCGTCTTGGCCCCTTCCCTCTCCTGCCTCCGTCCACCCTGTCCCTCCCCACACGCCTCTCTCTGCTCACCTCCTTGGCCTCACGGACCCTGGCCAGGAAGGCCCGCAGCTCCAGTGTCTCCACGAAGAGGGCGCGGCACACGGCCTGGTAGTGAGCCTGTGCGCCCTTGGGGTCAGTGAGGCGCGCAGCACACAGGCGCATGGCTTGCGCGAAGGTGCGCACAGCGCGGGGACCGCCCTCCGCCTCCTCCTCCTCCTCAGGGCCCCCATAGCCTTCATCCGCAGCGCTGCATCCTCCCTCCTCACAGTCGCTGTTGGCCATCAGGTCGATGAGCCGCTCCAGCTGCGGGCTGAGCTCCCGCTCCTCGCTCTCGTCAAGACCCCAGTCCAGTGCGCGGTAGATAGCGAAACCCAGTGACTGCACCATCTGCGGGACAGGAGTCCAGACCATTATGGGTGGGGTGGGGGGGAGCAGGGGCACCACCGGGACAGGGCCAGGGCCTGAGCCTGAATCGCAGGCTGACAGTGCAATGGAAGCAGCCAGCTGTCCTCCACAGGTGGTGTGCCATGGGGCCACCAGAACAAGACACTGGTCCCCCAAATAGCTCAGCCCCTGTGGAAAACATCGGCCAGTTCTTACAATCAAACAAGCATTTACCATGTGATCTGCAACCCGTCTCCCAGATGTTTAACCCAGAGAAGGAAAAACAAGCATCCACAAAGGCCCACAGCGTCCAAACCCGGCTGTCCAACCGTCTCCCACTGGTGGACGGCACACAAATGTGGTCCCTTCTTACAGTGAAACGGAGGCAGCTGTTCCAAGGCACAGCAACTGCACTCCTCTCACACCCTACGCGCAGAGGGGGGCCCGTCTAAGTCTTCCAGGTGCGGGGTTCCCTGATAAAAACTCAAGGCAAGGTAAGTTTCCTCTGTAGCCACAAAAAGCAGGGCAGCGGTTCTGAGCCAGGCTGGACTGGGGACTGCAGGGGGGACAAGAAGTTTGGGTGATGGAAGAGGTCTGTGTCCTTGGGGCGAAATGGTAGATACATCTGTCAGATCCCGTCAAACTTGAGTGTAAAGTTACCCCCCCAAAATTTGATTACAAAAGACAGAGACATCCTAATTAAGTGTTAGCCCTTTAATGTAATAGAACCATACACTGTAAGTCTGAGAAAGACCAGCTTATTAATACACTCTGCACGATAAAGTCTGACACTTGAACTGATAAGAGATGACCTCCTCATTTAAGTATTTTAAACTGCATGTAAATGTCAATGTGTGTAAATCTTGCCTGAAAAATAAAGACCTAAGAAATAATCCTATTTGTAACTGGTTATAACTGTCAGAGCCCCAAGCTGGGATCCACAAAGCTTTTTATTTTTTAAAGTGCAATTAGCACATTACAAATCTGTAAGCTAAGGAGTGCTGACATATGAACCAGGAGGTCTCGGTTGGGTTCCTGGTCAGGGCACATGCCTGGATTGGGGTTGTGGTCTCAATCCCCAGCAGGGGGTATACAGGAAGCAGCCAATCAATGATGCTCTTCCACCACTGATGTTTCTTTCTATCTGTCCCTCTCCTTCCTCTCTCTCTAAAGAAAATCAATTTAAAAAAAAAAAGGCCCTGGCTGGTTTGGTTCAATGGATGGAGCGTCGACTGAGGACTGAGGAGCCCCAGTTTCAATTCCAGTCAAAGGCACATGTCCAGGTTGTGGGCTCAATCCCCAATAAGGGGCGTGCAGGACGCAGCCGATCAATGATTCTTTCTCATCATTGGTGTATCTATCTCTGTCTTCTCCCTCTCCCTTCCTCTCTGAAATCAATAAAAGTATATATTTTTTTTAAAAAAGGTCAACAGCTCTGCTTATGCTGGGCATTGCGTTGAGCTGGCTGCCACCTAACTTTGCAACAAAGCACTGGTAACCTCCTGTGTCATAGGGTGGGCACAGAGGCACAGATGCCAGGTCCCTTGCCTGCAACTAGCAGCTGTCTGAGCTGGATTTGAGACTCTGGTCTGCCCGTGGCCTAGTGGAAGGCTGCGTGGTGACAGGTGGAGCCTGGCCCTCACCAGGGCACCTTCCTCTCCTCAACCATCTGGCCTCAGAGGACCCCCTGGCCCTCCTCTCATTTCCTGCCTTCCCACCACCCAGCACCCAGGAGCTGAGCAGAGCTGAGCTAAGGAGGGCAGACGGTGAGCGCCAGCATCAAGCAGGGGACGAGGTGTGAGAACAGGGCTCTCTGTCCTGCAGACAGGCCTTAGAGAGCACCCTGAACCCGGAGGGTGCCTGGGGGGTCAGCCAGGCTTAGGGGACTGGTGGGAAGAGAAGGCCTAAAGGATCATGGGTCGGCCACCCCAGCCAGTCCTGGAAGCTGTCTCACCTCTGCTTTAGGTAGGCGGGGTCACAGACCCAGCTTGAGTCACACCCTAGAATCACGAGCCAAAGGGTACAGCCCAAGACCTATAGGCTGCTGATACCTGACAGGTAACTGCAAAGCCCTGACCAGGGGAGCCCCCAGAGCAGTAGGCCAGAGAACCCCCTTGTGCCCTTCAGGATGACTTGATGGGCAGGAGCCACCATTTATTTAGAGAGAGAGGAAGGGAGAGGGAGAGAGATACATCAATAAGAGAGAAACGTCATTGCGTGGCTGCCTCCTGCACACCTCCTACTGGGGATCAAGCCTGAAACCCGGCCATGTGCCCTGACTAGGAATCGAATCGGTGACCTCTTGGTTCATCGGTCAACATTCAACCACTGAGCTACACTGGCTGGGCCAGAAGCCACCATTCACACCAATTCTCATCAAGTCTTTCTTGGCCTAGAGGTAGGTGCCAGAAATAAACTTCATGTCTGTCCACTCTGGGTCTGCCCCCTAGTGGTGGCTCTGACCAGGTCTGTCCATTGGGGACCACTCTGCCACAGGGGGCCAGACAGACAGAGGCAAAACAGAAAGGCCCTAACCCACAGCACAACACAGCGCCTCGCCATGGTGCCTCCCCCTCGCTGTTCAGGCCACGGCCTCAGCTACCACCACGTCACTGAAAGGGTTAACTCCATCAAAGCACTCATCTGAGAGCTGTTCCTAAAAGCTTCTCTGTGCCCCATACACCTGGAAGACAGGCACTTGCTTTCCCATAAGGAGAAATCTGGGAAGCTAGCCAGAGTCCCAGGACCTCCAGCCCTGACTGCGGGCAGCAGGCCAGCCAGGGGCCAGCCCAGTAACGGAAGGAGCCACGGAGAGAAGGAGCTGACGCTGCAGGCTGGCTCCCACTAGGAGCTGCAGTGAGAATCAGGGCCAACATGACAAGTGTGTCCTGGGGTGGGGTATCAGGTTAATTTATGGGCCCCAGGCACAACCCTCCAGATTAGACACCCCTTACAAGTCCCTTGAAAAAAGCTTCAGAATTGATAACCATAGGTCTCCTCTGCAGAGGAGGTGTGCACTGCAGGGACAGCCTGGGGACACGGCTGAGGACTTCGGGGGGGCGGGGGGGGCAGCCCCATCCCTCGGTTGCAGGTAAGGACCTTATACAGAGAACCATGGGGCGCGAAGGGGACCGAGAGCCATGCAAAGCAGTGGAGATGAGTCTTGAAAACAGACTGTTGTTTCCTCTCCAAACTCCAGAAAACTCTACAGGACGGGCACAGTAGGTTTACAGTTGCTCATATGGAAAATAATACAACAATTAACAAATAATAATACAAGGGTAACTGTGTGTACTTACAACTGTAAACCCACTTTTGCCCACCTTGTACGTAGCACAGAACTCGGAGCAGCCCCAGTGACACTATTTCTGCAGCCAAGGGCGGACCTGCTCGCCTACTGCGAGCTGCCAGCAGCTTTGGGATGGTTTTGTTGTTGTTTTTAATTCTCCACAACAGAGGATGTAGCCATCACCCCCTCTGCTTAGTATAAAGCTGTGTTTAATACAGGAATGTGTATTTGCATAAAACTGGTTTTTAAAAGGCAGTAGACTGATAAACATCAAATTCAGGTCAAATTACCTGGGGGCAGGTCACTGGGGACACAGGGAGAAGTCCTACTGCTGAGGTGTGAGTTCCGGGAGGTGTGGGGGCTCTGCAGCTGGTTCCCCCCCCCCCTCCTGACCCACACCCTGCCAGACACTCTCTGGGCCAGGGGCCAGCCCCAAACATCACACTACCTTCGCTTTCTCAGGAGGTGGAAGGGGAGGAGGATAGGCTATCATGACTTCCCCCTCCCATGAGGGCCATCCAGGCTCACTGGGGCCCACGCCACCAATGTGGGCTCCCCCCGCAAACCTCTGGGAAAATCTCCTCCCCAGCCCGGTCCCTTCAAAGAAGCCCGTAAAGAACTGTACCCGTGTCCTGTTCCACAAGAACAACGGTGTAACTATGTTTTCTAGTTTGTACTCTACAAGGCACGTACATTTCAATATGCATCAAGTAACCGTAAAACTTGTTCTGAAAGTACCTGGGCTTCTGAACTGGCCGGTGACACCACCATCATTGTGGGCTCTGCAAGAAAGAACAGGCCGTCAGCACAGGTCTTACCCCTCACACCCCAGGAATGAGGAGAGGAATGGGCACCCAGCCACCTTCTCCTGGGGAACAGACAGTGCATCATCCCCCAAACCCTCTATTCCCACAGCAGGGAGCTCACGGCAAGCAGGACCACAGCCATTCGGCCATTAGGAAAGACCCTGTAAGACCCAGCCATGAGCTGGATGCTCAGGTGTGGGGCCAGGACAGCAGGGCAGCCCCTGCCGCCTCAAGGTGTGGAGCGAATGCTCCCAAATCACAGCAGAGCTCCGGCTGCCAAGCTGGGTAAGGGCATCGGCCACCACTCTGGATCTGGGATGGAGGCCTTGTCTTCCCCAAGCTGTCTCAGCTAGGAAGTGGTGGTGCAGGGGGACCCCAGAGGGGCTCCAGCCGCCCCTCTCCCTCGCCCCACAGGGCCTCCCAGGATCCTGGCTGGATGAGACCGGACCCGACGCTCCCACAACCTTCCTTGAACCCAGCAGGTAGAGCTGCATTAGGCGGAACTAACTCCTGGAACGAGGGGGATGTAAACACACCAACCATGAAACTGTCTGCTAAGTGAACCTGCTAACTATGCAAATATTTTCAAGATGCCATCAAGCACCAAGAAGATCGCGAGATAAAGGGACTCTGTGTTGGACAGATTCACTAAAATAACAGAAAACATCCGCACAGCACCAGCGAGTTAAACAGTGAGAGCCAGCGACACACACCGTGGCTATGCTGAGCTTCCAGTCCAAGTCTGCATCTGGGATGGGGTGGAGGCCGTGGGAGAAATCAGACTCAGAACAAAGGTGCCCCATGAACAAGAAGGGGGCGCAGCTAGCCTTCAGGGCTCCTTACTGACTAAGCCTGTCTCTGATTTTTAGAGAGTGGAAGGGAGCGGGGAGAGACAGAGAGAGACATTGATGTAAGAGAGACACATTGATTTGTCGCCTCTTGCACATGCCCTGATCAGGGCAGGGGATCAAGCCTGCAACCACGTATGTGCCCTTGGCTGGGTTCAAACCTGGGACCCTTCAGTCCACAGGCTGACGCTCTATCCACTGAACCAAACTGGCTAGGGCTCTGGTTGGAATAATTTTAATGCTTACATCCATGGCTGAAATAATCCATCTGTTAACCAAAGTACATGCTCATGAATCTAACTGTGAACTTGGGGAGTCTTTGGGTTGGGATGAGCAAGCTGCCCCTCGGTGAGGTTTGGGGCAATGGAGGCTGTGCCCAGCTCTCTACACAGACCCCTTGGCTACCCAACTGACAAATGATTTCTTATGGCTCCAGCTGCATCACCACCTGACGGAGGTTGGTGCCATGACTCCCTCCTCACAGATGGGGAAACTGAGGCTCAGGTAGGTGGAGAAATGTACCCAAGACCACAGAACAACTAGTCAGTGGCTGGGCTGGGACCCCCACACTGAACCCTGCCAAACCCCAAAGTGTAGACACCTCACCCACCCAGAACGCGCAGGTACTACTACCAGCCAGGGCTTCTGGTCCCCGAGGGAAGCGCGCCCTCGCCAAGACCGACTAGAAAAGGAAGCCTCTCTGGTTTCCTTTGTATGAAGTCACAGATGGGGAGGAATCAAGAAGCCACGGAGAAGAGTTCTCTTTGAAGTGATCCTCTGCCATAGTAGTAAGAGATGAAAGGTGTCATTTGAAGAAGAGTCTGTGGGGACTGCAGCCTGGAGTTCCCTGGAGCAGCTTCAAGAGGAAGTGCTTCACCTGCCGCCAGGTAGGTGGAGGGAGGAGGCTACCTGGCAGGCACAGCCCCCTCAGCCTGGGGTGTGTGTGTGGGGGGGGCGGGGCATAAGAAGCATTGTTTGGGCCAGATCCCTACTCACCTCTGCCACCTGTGGTCTGACCTGGGGTCTTGCCCCTCTGACCTCCTGTCCTCACCTGCCCAACTAACTCAAAGAACCATCAAGGGAAGGAGGGCAGACACTTCCTGGATCAGATGGCCTGCAAGGATGTGGAGGATGGGACTAGCGTGATACAATGCTCATGGGACACCCAGGGCTTCCCGCCCAGGACTGCGTAGTCTTGGGGTCAGGACAGGGAATGGCATAGAGGAGACCCCACCCATCTGGGAGTGGCCGGCCACGCCTGGGTTCCTCCAGGCTGGACCCCAGGGGCCTCAAATACTGACAGTTACCGAAACTACACAGCAGCGGGGACTCCCAACCCAGAAGGCTCCTGCCTTTCACATCTCAGGCCTGGAGCAGCCACGTGGCCCTGGGACAGACAGAGGCCATGCTGGCTGTGGGACTGGCCCCCACTGAGTGCTGGTGGGAGAGAACCACCCCAAAGAAACACACCTCCCAGAACTGCACCTGCTGGCCTCCTGACTAGCGTAGAAGGCATGCCCAGGTGGCATGACGCCGACGACCACTCACCCTAACAGCCACACTCACAAGGGGACCCTGGACAGCCAAAGAGAGGGCAGTGAGACAGGCTGAGCCCCTATTTTAAGGGAAGTAGCAGATGGAACCCCATGTTTGGGGTGCGTGTGTGCTATGAGGAGGCTCGGACTGTGTTCCCTTCACACTCTCTGAACTTGGAGCAGATGATACACTGTGGGGTCAAGAAACGAATCTGTGTGCGTGTGTGAGAATGAGCGAACCAGCCTCGCTGCCTCGCTCGGCACTTGGAGCGGGGTCTGCGGGAGAGAGAGCACGGAGTCAGACAACCTACGTCGCTGAGCAACCCCTCCCCCTCCTGGGCCTGCTCTTAGAAAGCAGGGCTCCGCCCCATACAGGTCACGGTGAGACTAAACAGAAACACCCTGAGCCTGGCATCGTAAGCCATCCACACATGCTTGCTCCTCATCAGGAAACAGACTTTACACTTCAGTTAGGGAACACGTAGGCCCAGCACAGCCCCTAGGAAGGAGCTGGTGAAGGCAGGGAGGGAAGACGCCTGCTCGAAACCAGGGAAGTCCTGTGTGTGTGTTCAGCAAACAGAGCTCTCTGGGTCAAAGGCTCCGTGTGTGTGCGCGAGGTCGCAAGGCCGCTGTTACCCACTTCACTTCCGCCAGTGCCTCAGGGTGGGTGAGCTCAACGTGCTTCGTCAGGAACTCAGAATCACCCACAGGTTTCCCCCTGTGAGCAGGAGCCCAGGACCCCAGGAACCAAGTCAGTTCAGTGGAGACCGAGTTGGGGGGTGCATGTTGGCAGTGCCCTAAGCGACACACGCTTGGTCTTGCATCTGTTTTTTGAATCCTCACCCGAGGATATTTTACCATTGATTTGAGAGGGAGGGAGGGAGGGAGGGAAGGAGGGAGGGAGACACATCGACTGGTTGTCTCCTGCACACGCCCCAACCGGGCTGGGGAATGAACCTGCATCCCAGGTACGTGTCCCGGGTGCCCGGACTGGGAATGGAACCTGTGACCCTTTGGTACTCAGGCCGATGCTCTAATCACCGAGCAACATCAGCCACAACTGTCTCTGCATCTTCACAAAGTTCTGGGGCCTCCGCTCCTACAGACCCTCTGCTCCTGAGACCTGCCAGTGTCTCTCAGGGAGGGCCCAGGGAGCCCCGCCGATGGTCACACAGACAGGCAGCAGCCAGAAGCAATGCCTGACATTACACTCGGCTCGTGACGACTCAGGCGAGCGTCTCCTTTAGTCCTCACTGCTGCCCCACTGTGCAGCCCAGAGAGGGGAGACACGTCCAAGGTCACCTGGCTGATTCACCCCACCCCCACCTCAGCTTCACAGACCCTGACGTGTCCTCCTTGCTGACCAGTCATCCAGGTGCTGGAGGTGTCCCAGCCATGGCGGGGGGACTCTTCAAGGCGCAGCCCCGGGGACTGCGCTCCGACTGGCGGTCCCACAGTGGGCCCTGGCCCCACAGCATCCGCATCGGGGGAACGTGTCAGTAATGTGTATTCTCGGGCCACTCCAGGCTGGGCCGAATGGACACTTCAGGACGACCGGTGATCTGTGTGCCTGCAGTTAGCATGTCCACCAGTGTGGAAACCGCCCCCCGAAAGCGTCGGAACTATAATTCCTGGACTCATGCTGCTGCTGCTGCTGCTGATGGAGGAAGTGTCCCCCCCACCAGCTGGTTTTTCCACTCCTGGTGGGCAGGACACTGTCCCAGCCTGTCTGTGCCCCCTCCCAGGCCCAGTGCACATAGCCTGTGACACTGCAGGGATGGGGTAGCAGCAGAAGAGAGGTTGCTAACCATCTGACCTTAAGGCACAGAGTATCTGGATTTCTCTCCTCGGATGGTAAGAGAATGAGTCTATTGTTTCAAGGAGTAAATATGTGTAGTTTGTTATCGCAGCCAGAGGGAACTCTTACACCCTATCCCACTGTCTCCCACTGTCCAATCCCCGGGGAGAGGCCACAATGCCAATACCCTCCTGAATGGATGGGGGTGCCAGATGGAGCTGGAGACAGTGAGGGGCACTTCTCCACATGCCTGGCTCACCTCAGGCTGATTTACTGATTGCTGTTCACCACTTCCAGGCAGCCTTCCTGGAAGCCCAACTCCCTCTGAGGCGTCAGAGCGAAACCCCAGTGTCTTCCTGCAGTTGATACTAGCATATTTGCTTAAATGCCTACGTCCCTCAACCAGGCCAACCAGTGCTACAGAGCTGCCTCTGTGGTGCCTGGGTGGGAGAGCGTGGGAGGACCAGGGCCCTGAGGGTGCACAGGAACCCCAAGGGCCCCTCCTCAGGAGTCAAAGCCTCTCCTAGGAGCACAGGGCAGAGTTTGCACTTGGGGGTGGGCTGGTGGCCTGACTGAGGCAGCCTTGCAGGCTCAGCATCTCCTGGTGTCGTTGGTGCACAGCCAGTATTATGTCTCCCAGAGATCCCAGCTGGCCAGGGACTGCCTTCCTGTGAGGTCATGCTTGCTCAGAGGTGAGACTACACCGGGAATGCCATCTGCAAATACACCCAGCTCAGTCACACCCAGACCGGCGCCCTTCCCAGAGCTGCACCCTCCCACACACACAGCGGCCAGCCGGCCCTCACCTGGCTAGCTGCCCATGTAGCACCTTCAGCCTCCACGCCCGTCTCTGAGGGGGATTGGGGTGTCCTCTGCATGGAGAACGTTTTACATCATCAAAAGTGTGCACATGAGTATGCATATATGCCTGTGTCTATGTGTGTGTGCATGCATGCGTCTGTCTCCGTGTGCGTGCAAATGTGTCTGTGTGTGCAATGTTAGTATTGGCGTGTGCACATTTGTGTTCATGCATGTGTCTGTCTCTGTGTGTGCATGCATGCAAATGTGTCTGTGTGTAATGTTAGTATTGGCGTGTGCACATTTGTGTGTGTTCATGCAAGTGGCTGTGTCTCTCTGTGCGTGTGCATGTCTGTGTGTCTGTCTCCATGTCTGAGTGTGTATCTGTCTGTGTGTGCGTGTGTGTCCACATGTGCTTCCTGGATCCAGGGTGGATGCAGACTCCCTACTGATGCTCCCTCCACAGTCCTTCCCTCCCAGGCATATTGCACCATCACCCCAGTTTACAAAGGAGGAGTGGGGGTACCGGTGAGATGCTGAGCCCCATGGAGCTCATGACACAGGGATATCATATCCAGTGCAGGGCAGAATGAGGTTCTGGGTTTGGAAGCCTCGTCCACACAGCACAGGTTGTACAGGGACCTGCCTGAAGCTTTACCCTGGAGACTGCAGTGCTTGAGGGTCAGCGCCTCAGGTCCATAGGCAGACAGGAAGGAGCAGGAGGGGCTTGAAGGGACAGGTGCGACCTGGTGGACAAGTCATGTGAGGCACTCAAGTATCTGAGGAGTGACGCCTGGAAAAAGTTTTAGCATCAAAACTGACAAGAAAAAAAAAATCAGAACAGTAGGGCAGTGTGCAAATTAGCAGGAAAAAAAATTGAGAAGTTGGGGGGGATGGGCACCCAGCTGTGGAGAGCCCAGTGCCTGGAGAGAAGTACTTTCACAGGCAGATACAGACCAGGAAGGTGGGGGGTCTCACAGCATGGTGACAGCCAAGCCCTGCACCAGGTGGACAAGTGCCACTGCAAGTATCCCAGGGCCACCTGATCTCCAACAGCTGCAGTTAAGAACCCAGTTTTGCCTGGGGCAATGGCTCAGCAGAGCACAGCAAGTTTCCTGCCTCCATTAAAAAAAAAAAAAAAGGAAGCCTTTCCCATCGGGAGGCTCCATAATGCCTCCTAAAATAACTCCACATGTCACCTTGCTTTCCTTTTCCTCCTTTTTAAAAAAAGGGGCTTCTAAGCAGTTACGAAGAAGTCTTCAGACTAAAGATCAGGAAGATGACTCTCCGGGCTCCCCCCATGTAGCCAGAGGGAAGAAGGGTCCCATGGCAAGTGAAGACACTATTAGTCATTCGCCCCAGGGTGGCTGAGCTTTGTGGTTGATTTCTTGAAAATTATTGTTAACATTTACTTAACCTGAGAACCTTTTCCTGATTGCTGTTTACAGCAAGGAATAACCAGGAGGCTCCCAGGACACGCCCTTATCATCACTCAGGCTACCCGGGAGGCTGTCCGGCAGTTGGTCTAAAGTTCCAGTGATTCACGAGAGGTCAACAGGACAGAAAGGAAAGTTAGGTGATCCATTTTCTTTAATCTTGAAAAGGCAGCCAGTCACTAAACTCCTCCACCTTTATGAGGCATGTTTATGATCAGGAACCAAAGATCGTATCGACTGGAAAATGAAATTGGGCTCCTCGATGGCATGAGCTGGTACCTCCCCATAAAGGGCAACCTAGGGTGGCCACACGTGAGCTTTGAACCCCAGCCCAGATTTCCAGTTGAGCTGTGAGCGTGGAGACAGCGGGAAATGCTGTTGGGTCTGCAATGACCAGGAAGAAGGGGCTGGAGAGATGGACAGCCCCTGTGATTCTCTCACCGTTAGAAGGATGCAGGGTGCTTCTCCGTTCTAACCAGCTGCTGTGATTTTGGGCAAACTATCTACTACCCATGCCTCAGTTTCCCCATTATTAAAATCAGAGCTCAGGCCCTAACCAGTTTGGCTCAGTGGATAGAGCGTCGGCCTGTGGACTGAAAGGTCCCGGGTTCGATTCCTGGATTGTATGTACCTGGGTTGCGGGCATATCCCCAGTGGGAGGTGTGCAGGAGGCGGCTGATTGATGTTTCTCTCCCATGGATGTTTCTAGCTCTCTGTCCCTCTCCCTTCCTCTCTGTAAAAAATCAATAAAATATATTTTTAAAAAATCAGAAGGTCAGGCCCAGCAGGTCCCTGCAGTCCTGTCCAGTGGTGCCAGGAGCCAAAACCCTGGATTATATTGTCTCCAGGGGTGGGGGCAAGAGGGACACGGGGATGGTGTTTTAATGAGGAAACTATAGCTGCAGGAGAAACGATCTTTGTGAATAGGTAATTCCAGGGCAGAGAGAATCATTGATCAGCTGCCTCCTGCAAACCCCTTACTGGAAATCGAGCCTGCAACCAGGGTATGTACCCTAACCATGACCTCCTGGTTCATGGGTGGACACTCAACCGCTGAGCCACGCTGGCCGGGCCTAGCCCAACCTCTGAGGACAATGGACTGAGTGCTGAACCCCAGCCCGGCTGCTTTCTATATGACTGTGAGTGGGTCTGAGCCTCAGCTCCCGACAGTAAAATGGCAATGACAACGCTTACAATGTTCACCTGTCAAATTTCACCTGACTCGGTGCTTTCTGTGCAGAATAAGCAGCTCACAAGTGTCCCACAGCAGAGGGGGACGGAAGCAGGGCACGGGGACAAGGAGAAATAGAGCCATCATTCCAGGCAACGTTCAGCAGACCTTCCCGGTTACAAGCAGCTGTCTCTCCCGTCTAGCTTTGCCCCGGCCATTCCCAGTCCTCCATGGCACCCGCCCTGCCTGTAAGGATCTCTGCAAACCCACAGCTCTCAGGCTGGAGAGGGTCCAGCCCCCTCTGGCACACACAGTAGCCTTTGTGCTTCCCGCAGGGTATCAGCTTCGGGGTAATAGCATCATATACTCCTTATTGGTATTCTGGTTCCCCAGGGAAGAAAACAATTTTTTTCCTTAAAGAGGCAAAAAGTCATCCAAATTCATTATTCTGAATAGACTTCAAATACCTTTCAAGGGCTTAAATGTTGGTTCTTACTGATGATTAAGAGCAGAAAAACTACACAAGTTGTCTCCCAAGTTGTCCACATGCTCCCTGCTCTCTAATGAACTCAGGAAATGGGTGGGAATTCAGCAGGGATTCCAGGGAGGCACGGTCCCTCCTCCTTTCAGCCTCTTACCAACAAAAAAGACCCGAGGAGGACGTTAGTTCCTCTCCGGCCTAAGGCGCAGAGCCACAAGGATGCCACACCAGGAACCACTAGGAGGAAGAGACCACAGCCTGAGCGGAGGCCCTGACCCAGGTCAGGGAACTCAGCCCCATGCAAGGTGCTCAGCCCTCCAGCTCCTCTCCTCCGAGGCAAACACGCCCAACCGCACAAAGCACCTGGCATGAGGTTAGGAGAGGGGGGTCCAGGTTGGGGGAAGGGGTCCAGGAAAGGCAGGGGGTGTCCTAGATTGGAGTGGTGGAGAGGCTTGCAGGTAGAGAGAGGGAAGCATGGGGAGGAGCAGGGAACCTCCAGGTCCAGCAGAGAGAGGGGTCCGAAAGGGGCGCCGGGCCCAGAAGAGAGAGAGGATGGGGAAAGGGAGCTCGGACCCAGCAGAGAAGGAGGGAGGGAGAGAGGAGGGGTCGCCGTCGCAGCCCAGGAGGAGCCCGCCCGCCCAGCCGCTCGGCGCTCCCCATCCGCCGCGCTGCTGGGCCCGGCCACACCCCCGCCAGCCTCACCCGCGTCGCCGGGCTCCGGCCTCGCGCCGACCGAGCCGTCCCTGCGCAGGAGGATGTCCGCCGTGTCCCGGATGCGCCGCCGGCCGCCCGGCGCGCCCCGCAGCCCGCGGCAGCCCTGGAAGCACACGGCCCACGCCTGCTCCTCGTTAATGGGCTGCTCGTACGCCTTCAGCACCTCCTCCAGGGACAGCTCCCACGGCTCGGGTCGCCCGCCGCCCGCCGCCCGCTCCGCGTCCGCCGCGTCCGCGCTGGAGCTGCCGGCCCGGGCCATGGCCGCCCCATCATCGCCGCCTGCGCGCCCAGCCGGTTTCCATAACAGCCGCGCGGGGCGGCCGACGCACCCGCCGAGCGCGGAGGGCGGGCCCGCGCCTCCTGCCGCTGCTTTGTCATCCCCGGCAGCCCCGCCCCGAGCGCGCCGCGCAGGTGAGCGCGGAGGGAGAGGCGCGGGGCGGGCGGGGCGCGGGGCGCGGGGCGGGGATCCTGACCGGCAGAGCTGGGCGGGGAGTGTGTGTGTGTGTGGGGGGGGGGGCGCGCACCCACATGCGGTTCTTCCCGCCCGGAGCTCCCGGGAAAGCCAGACGGCGGGCACCCACGCGCGGCTCTCACTCGCGTCCTTGCCCGGCATCCAGCCCAAACACACCGCAGTGACTGCAGGGCCTTGGCGCGTTAGGCTGGAATGCGGGGGAGCCGGGAGCACTGGGAGCTATCCCGCCGACACACTCACACTCACACACCCGCGCTTGTGGCGGGACTGCTGGCAAGGTGACCTCAGGAGGTTACCTTAGCGTGATGAGGGCGAGGGAGACCTCATGCAGGAAGCACTTAATACATGGTCCTTCCAGGAGGAGAGGAGTCAGTGCTAAATGCTCCACTGTCTCCAGGAAACATAGTCTCAGGTCACTGGTGGGTGAGCTGCACTCCCTTAGACGGAGACTGTGCCTTCGTACCCCGCCAGCTCACTCACGCGTGGGAAGAGTTTCACCAAGCACCCAGGTAGCTTTATCCAGGCTAATCGTGAGACCTCTGCGGCCATAGTTGTTTTGTTTCGTACTTTATCAAAACTCACCTGAGGATATTCCTAACTGCCCACCCCACCCCCATTGATTCTTAGAGTGGAAGGGAGGGAGGGATGGGGGGGGGGGGAGAGAAACATGAATGTGAGAAACATATCAATTGGTTGCCTCCTGCACACACCTGAAGGGGCTGGGGATCGAACTTGTAACCCAGGTACATGACCTGGACCAGGAATTGAACCCTCGACCCTTCGGTGCATGGGCAGATTTTCTAACCATTGGGAAAACCAGCCAGGGCTGCAGCCATAGTTTTACGTGGTCAGAGTAACAGCCAAATGCAACTGGAGAATAAATGGCAATAAGGCAGTGAGTCCCAGCTGGGATTCCCTGGGGAGCACACAACATGCAGATTCCTGGAGATTTCTCTCCTGGTTGTTCTGAACAGTCACAGCAATGCTGTGATTTCATCTTATTTGAAGGAGATTGGGGTGGGGAATAGGCTGTGACCTGGGGCCCTAGTGTCAAATAATGCCATCTGGAGTTTCAGTCTTAAAATGAAAAGGAGTTTGTTAAAGACAGACCATGCCCAAGTTTCTACATTCAACAGCTGGGTCACGTTCAGTTCTCTAAGCATATGCTGCCAAAATAACAGCATTAGCACTTGGGAGATGGGGCAGGTGGGCCTATGCTACTTCTTGAAAAAAATGGTGCAAAGAACCTGGGACTCAGGTAAAGCTTCCTGCCTAATCTTCACACACACACACTTGTCAATAGAGGGAAGGGAGACGTTTCCAGGTCTGCCTTGGGATGGGCACAGTAAGGACCCCTCAGTGCTGCCCGGTAGTTTAAGGAAAGTCCCTCCTGGCTCCTATTACACAATGCCAGGTGTGTGTGATTTGGGGAACTGCCCTCCCTGCACTGGGAGCTTGTTCTCATGGGCCCACTCCACAGGTGGTTTCTGCTTTCGACTCCGTGGGAGTCAAGACTTCCATCTGCATCACCTCAGGTGGAGGGGGCACACCCAGCTCCATGACAGGCAGGCTGGGCCACCCTCCCTCCTGGGTGTCTGGAGCACCTTGAATGTGGCACCTGCCACACTGAGTGACTGGACAGAGAAGGTGACTGGAAGCTGGTTGGGTCATAGCAAGGAGTACCTCCCCTTGGGCCCTGGGTTTCGACACCACACCAAGTGCCTTCTCTGTTCCTCTAATGGCCTCCTATTTCCCTGACCACATGGTTTTAGGATCTCATTTGATGAGCAGGGGCGTCATTAAAGACCTGGTGACAACTCACACCTGGCTGACCCAGAGGCCCTTGAGGTCACCTGTGTAAGGGGGTACAGTAGTCTTTCTGATCCGGGATTGATCATTTTTAGGGGTCCCTGTGCATGTTGCAAGACATCAGCTGGTGAAATTTAGAACACTGGGGTTTTAATAAAAGGTTTTTAAAATTAGTTTTTACTTATCTCTTGGTATCTGAAGTTTGTCCCCCTGGTTGTGATCAAAAGGAGGAAGCAGAAGCACCAGTCGGCTCCCTAGATGATCCTGGAAACCCTATATTTCCCTCCTAGGTCACTTACCCACACACCTACCCCAGAAAGTACCACATGAGACCTAGAAGTAGTCTTAAGGAGAGAGGGAAGCATGGCCTAAGGGTGGGGAAGGAGAGGGATTCCAACCTGGCACACTGGACTCCACTGGGCAACCAGACACACCCAGGTTCTGGCGGGCTGGTGGGAGCTCGGCACAGTGATTAGTTGCTCCCACTGGTCACAAAGCCAAGACAATCATTTCCGTCTGGCTGGGTCCCTAGCACTGCCCACATTTTTGATTGTTCAGACTGAGGGCTCGACCATGAGGAACTTGTGTATGTGAGCTGGCAGTTGTCAGGCTGCACACTAAGGGGAGCGCCGATGCCAGCTTCTTACCCAAGAGCATGGCATAGGCGCCTGGTAGGGAGGGAAATGGGTTTATTCCTGTCAAAAATGGCACTAGGTTTAAAACACGGAGCTATTTGCCCATGAAGTCTGATTAGAATCAGACATATGTTAGTTCTTCCATTAACTTGAACTTGCCACTTGGATTTTAGAAATAAACAGTGTATTTCCGGCTGTTACTGAGAAGTACGGTAGAATTGATCAACGTCAATCATTAACTCAGCTTGGAAAGCTTTGGAGCAAGGTCGTTTCTACTGTTATGGGATCACCTGCAGCCTAAAAATGTGTTCTTCATACTTCATTTCCAGTACACGAGGAAAGCCCAGGGGCTGGACATGACCCCTCACAGTGGGCTGTGCTTGGGGACAGAATAGAAACGTTTAGTGCTTGAAATTGAAGTCACTTTTATCAAGTTATCACATTAGCAGAGACAGTCCCCAAATACTCACCTTATGGTGTAGGATGTCCAGTCACACAAAGTTGCTGAGCGCTGGGCATTGATGTCTTATGCCTGGGAAAGACCAGTGCCCCCTCCCCATTCTTAGGGGGAAACAGCACACAGAATATCTTCCCTGTGGGTGGGTGAGAGCTACAAGTGCTTGATGGGAAGGAACCCACTGGTTGTTTTCCCATGCTCTGTTTGGTGTTTGGTGGCTCTTGGATGCCAAAAGGATCAACTGTGCTGGATCCCCAGGTACGTTGTGGACTGGCAGTTACAGGATTCTAGGAGGGATGTGCAGGGCCCCGGCGTGCAAGGTGGCAGAGGGAGGGCACTGTGTGTATTGAGGCAAAGGTCAGAGTGAGTCAGGTACATGGGCAATTTGGTTTAAGATCAAAGACAATTTGAGCCTGTGGACTCCCCTAAATGCAGGCAGATGGCTTCAGCTATGGTGAGTGGGGTGCCAAGGTTCTCTCTCGTCCCCTCGCTTATTCCACTTCAGATAAAAAAAAAAAACAGGTCGGCTTCCCCCAAGGGATCCAAGCAGAGTGAGCAGCCAGGTCCCTGTTGCCATAGCTCAGAGGCCCCTGAATGCCCTCTTTGTCCAGCTCCTTACAGCCAGGCATGGTTCAGGGGTCCGGGAGGAAAAGCTGAAATGTGAGAGGCTGAGGTTTTGTGCTTTAGGTTTATTTTGGGATAATGATAAAGGACATGAATCCCAAGGGATGCTAATAGAGCCAGGCCGTGTTCCATGTCTGAATGGGAGCCCAGAACAGCTCCCAGGGAAGGTTTCCAGGCTGGTGGTGGACAAGGTGAGGAGGGAGAGGAGACACAAAGCACTGGACAGGACACAGGTCCCAGAGCTCAGCCAGGATGACGAAGGGAACCCCCAGACGACCACCACAGATGGGGTGTTCTGTGTGGGGCATGAGTGGGAGAGGGGGGTTGCTCACCCTGGAGTTCCTGATTGGGAGGGAGGGAGAAAATACAGGGGATATGGTGTTCTTCCCATTGAAGACATTGGAGGTCATTTACAAAGTCTGAATTTATGTTTTTAACAGGGAGTGCAGGGTGGCTAAACATGAGTGGTTCACTTTCAAGTGTGCAGCCCTAAGGACCTGTGCCCTGTGCCTCCCTCACAGCCTGCAGTCATGCCTGTTTCCATCACAGCTGACATCTCTGTGAAATTATAGAAGTCACTACCAATCTGTGTTGGCTGATTTGATGTGGTTTGATGTGTGCACACTGGCCCCAGACACAGTCCCTGTCACTGGTCTTTTGTGGTCTACTTATTACAAACTCACAGGTCCCGTTTTTACACTGAGGGCAGCACGCTCTCCACCCTGACCTGTGCTCTGGGGTGGGAAGCTTCCATTTTGGGGGACACGTCCAACCCCGAGGGGTGACCCATCTCAGCTCTGTGGCACTTGGGATCCTCCTGGACCTTGACCTGTGTATCTTCATCTGGCTAGTCGCCTCTATTGTTTAAAAAATTGGTGAATGTGTTTTCTTGAATTCTGTGAGTCACTCTAGCAAATTAACTGAATCCGAGGAAGGGGTCGTGGGACTCCCCAATTTGTTGCCAAATCAGGAAGAAGTTGTGGGTAACCTGGGGACACAAGATTTAGAATTGGCATCTGAAGTGGGGGCCGTCCTGTGGCACTGAGCCCTTAGCCGGGCGGGGGGGGGGGTCTGTCTCCGTGTAGACGGTGTTAGAACTGAGTTAAATGGTAGGGCACCTGCTGGTGTCAGAATTGCTTGGTAAGGGGAAAACCTCCACATATTTGGTGACCAGAAGTGGCAGGAGTGAAGTGTTCTGTGTGAAAGTTAAGGAGACGCAGAAGGAAGATTCAAACAGGCGGGAAAAACTGGGGGTTTTCCTGCTCAGGAAACTGGACTGGCCTTCTAATTCACCTTTAGGAGGGCCAGAGGCCTCGCCACTCCAAACGCTCTCACCTCTCTTTTCACGTGTGCATCAAACTTATGACTGGTAAAAATCTGTCCAAACGAACCTAAAGAGCTTTTTGTTTGAGGTGATAAGAAAGCCTGTGTCACCACCTGATGGGCCTCTAGTCTGTTCTCCGAGTGAGCCAGCCAGCCTGGTGGTGGCTCATCGAGGAAGCCCTTGGACCTCGGTCCCTAGTCCAGGTGAGGCGTGAATTGGGCTTGGAGGCCTCAACCCTTCTAACCCTAAGTAGCCCTCACTTTAACTTTTAGGAAATGTTTCGCATGCTTTTTGAGATGGGCACAGGAGGCTCTGGGTGGGGTGGAGTGAGTTTATTACATTCATGAGTCTTAGAGCCACATGGGGCAGCACCAGGGTGGCCATGAGGCAGAAGACAGGAACGAGGGGAACGTTTAGGTCATTGCCTTTTGGAGTTTTCACGGGAAAGGCAAGGCTGGGCAGGGTGAACGGTCAGGATTAGCTAGTTTGAATAATTTCGGGGTCTTTGGGCTGTAGCAGCAGTTCCAAGATGCCTGGCACCTGGCCCCGCCATGGTGGGACTGTTGCCTCCTGGGTTTGGGGCCAAGTGGAGCAGGTCTGGCTCTGGACTGGTCAGTCTGCAGATCACAGGCATGCCCGCCAGGCCTTTTGTGGCCTCGAAGAATTGGCGGCCTCGCCCCAGCCAGAAAGGCTTTTTAAGATGTCAAAACATCACACTACAAGTATCCAGAAAATAAAACATAGGCATATAAAAATATTAAATGTAAATCCTGTCTTCATATAGCTAGGAACACCAACTTCAGTTCTGCACACGGTAAACAGGAGAGGCACCAGCCGCCAAGACTGCAGTGGCGCTCTGCACCTGGGGAGGGCGCCTGACTTTGGAGTCTGACTTGTGT